>CAUYQG010194505.1:0-71455 GCA_963574415.1 Tarsius wallacei
GGCGATCCTTCCGCCTCAGCCTTCCAAGTAGCTGGAACTACAGGCGCGCGCTACCACGCCCGGCTAGTTTTTGATTATTGTAGAGATGAGGTCTCGCCAAGTTGCCCAGGCGGGTCGTGAACCTGCGGGCTCAGGCAATCCACTCACCTCAGCCTCCCAAAGTGCGGGATTACAGGCTGAGCCACCGAACCTGGCTGGTTCTTTTCTTTTAACCAGCCAGTTTTATAGTGGTATTCAATGTTAAGTGTATGGTTCATTGAGTTTTGACAAACATGTATAATTGGGCAACCACCACTACAATCAGGACAATCTCACCAACCCAAATCTTCATGGTGGAAACTCCCTCCCCACCTCCTAGCTTCAGCCACCATTGATCTGATTTTTGTCCCTACATGTTAGTATTTTTAGAGTTTCATACAAATGAAATCATACCACATACAGTCTTTTTTGTCTGACTTCTTGTGTGTTTTTGAGCTTCATTCATGCTGTGTGAATCAGTACTTTTTAAAAGTTGCTGTGTGGTATTTCATTGTATAGATGTGCCACAATTTGTTCACCTGTTGCTGTTTATATGAGCTGTTGGGTATTTTGGAATAAAGCTGCTAAGAACATTCATTGATAAGTCTTTCTGTGGAAAGACATTTTTATCTCTTTGGAGCAAACACCTAGGAGTAAGGGTTGTGTGGTAGGTGTAGGTTTCACTTTGTAAGAAACTATCAAAGTATTTCCCTTAGTATGTTTTACCATTCTACCTAAATATGTGCTTGATGATGATGGAGGTGGCCTGCATAAGCATTACTGCCATCATCAAACCCCATGGAAGCTTCTCTGATGTCTATTGAATGGAATTCACCCTCAAGCCCAGCATCCTTGGCTCTATATCATCCATCCTTACCTCACTTCCAGATCAGTGACATAAGTGACATTTATCTGCTGATCTGGCAAACGCTCACTTCCCTCACACACTGTTGGACCACTCACACATCCACAGCAGACAGGCCAATGGGCCTACAACGGCCTGTGCTTCTTTTTGTCTAGTTGTCCACGTGACCAACCACACACAATCACCAGCCAAAAGGTCACAGCTAGGGCTCAAGAACATCTGGGTCAGGCGTCAACATGGATTTGTGACTCACCACATTCCTAAAACAAATTTCACAGACATTATCCATCTCGAATTTTTATTTTAATTCCTCTAAGGAAAGCCATACCAAACATGTCTCTAGGATTTTAGAAATCTCCCCCACCCCTTTTTTTTAAGGGAGGGGAGTACAGAGGGCATTCTCTCATCGTAGACTCAGTCAGCAAGCATTTAGTGAGCATCTACTGTAAGCAAAGCTTTGTAGAAAATACAAATATGTAGTGTCTCTGCAGGAAGGACGAGAGTCACTGCAGCTACTGAAATGCGAGGCAACCAGCAGAGTCTCTTAGAAAGTCTGAAGTCACCATGTGGACTGACGTGATTTTAACTGAAGCACACACTGGAGAGTTGGAACATACGGTTCATGACAGTTACAGAGAGGAAGAAAAAAGAAAGAAAAATGCATGTCCTCATGATTCTTTCATTGCTGAAGCAAACAACTTAAATCATCCATCTGATGATGCTGAATTCAAATGAAGTCTGTGACTTCAGGCATTGTCAGCGGCAACATTTGGTTCCATGATATCTCCTGATCTCAGCTTGTGGTTAATGCTAACCATGAAGATGAAAACAAGGATGGGTGGAGGTGGAGGGAGAAGAATTAGGCATCTTTAAAATCACCAATGGCCAATTGGGCGTGGGGGCTCATGCCTGTAATCCCAGAACTTTGGGAGGCAGAGGCAAGAGGATAGCCTGAGGTCAAGACCAGCTTGGGCAACTTAGCGAGACCTTGTTTCTACAATAAATCAAAAATTAGCCAGGTGTGGTGGTGCGTGCCTATGGTTCCAGCTACTTGGAAGGCTGAGACGAAAGGATCACTTGAGCCCAGCAGGTTGAGGCTGCAGTAGCCATGAGCATGCCACTGCACTCCAGCCTGGGTAACAGAATGAGACTCCTACTAAAAAAAAAAATCATCAACATTCAACTTTGCTTAGTAAAATAATGACACTAATTTGAAGGAGAAAATGCATTTTTAATTTAGAGTACAAAAAATGCAGGCACTGTTTCTCGTTTCTTCAATTTTTGTAAATCTGTCTTGCACTGACTTACACTGCACTGTGAATCACATATTCTTTTCAAAAATGAATCTTCCACCTGGACTTGTATGTTTCTTTGTCCTAACACATGTTACTTAAATCAAATCATTCAAGAAACTTGAATAAGAACTCAAGCATGGACTTGGACACTTGTGTTATGCAAAAATGAGGCATGATGTGGCCTAGGGCTGACAATGTGGAGCTACTCATTTTACAAAATTTAGCGTAGCACAATAGAAGAATGCCTTAAACTAATCAGCACTCTCAGAAATAGAACAAAGGCAAGAATCAAAAAGCTTTGGTTCGAGTGAATGGTGGGAACGTGTTTCTGTCTGTATGGAATCACTTGCTTAAAGGGAACTGGCTCAGAATTGTCTGCCTTTTAGAGAGAGCTCTTTAGCTTATGGTTAGGAAAAAGGGATATTATGACATCGGAAGATCAGGACTATTTTTTTATGTGGTTGATGTCACCATCCAAGGTAAATCAAATGACCTAAAACACCAAAGAAAATGCATTTCCTTTCTGTCTAGTATTAAGATAAACCAGAGTCTGAATCTGACTTTTATCATTCAATTCATAGAGTTGGTCTCATTTCTGACGTCTCATTCATTTGTTTCTGTCCAACAGCACCACCAGGCTAAGAATGCTTCTTTCCTAAGAGGTACGGCACCAGACAAAGAAGGCAGCCCTTCTGCAGAGGACTACGAATTTAGTGCTCTAGCTGGTGACTATGTCACCTGGCCTGGCTTCTAGACCTGCTGCTATAAGGCCTCTCACCTCCCTAGATTCTCACTGCCCCCACCCAGAATGTGAGGAGCTAAACAAGTCATCTCTGAGAACCCTCCTGGCTCTAATGGGTCAAGAGTAAGTGCTCTCCCCTTGTCTGAATGTCTGTGACATTTGCAATCTGCATTTAATACTCTAATAGAAATGGCCTGATCGCCACTATTTTTCACTTCCCTTCCTGCAGTCATTCAATTCATTTAATAATATTCAACAAATACTGACAGAGCAGTGGCTGTACACCAGACTCAATTGTAGGTGTAGGCAGTCCGCACAAGTGCCCTTTCTCTTGGGTTTTACAGTCCTGTTGGGATGGGGGTGGGGTGGAAGAGAGATGGCAAGCAAGTGGAAAGGACATGATGTCATGCTGTAATGGACTGTGACAGGTATTACGAAGTAAAATCAAAAAATGGGGCAAAGGGACAGTGAGTGACCCTGGAGTAGGGACTCCATTTTGGGGTCAGGGAAGGCCAACTTTCTATTTTTTTTTAATTGGGTTATAACTGACAGATCGTAAAACGCACAGTTTTAAGTGTTCAGTTGATGAGCTGTGATGATTGTACAGACGTGTGGCAGTTTTCAAACATATCTGAAAATACTGTGACACTTTTCCCATCATTCTCACTGTTCCCATCCCATTCCTTGATTTCAGACTGACCTTAGTAACTTGATTCCAGTGCACAGAATGTGGCAGAAGGGATATGATGTGATTTCAGAGACTAGGTTAGACAAGGCAAGACAGCTTCCACCTGACTGACTTGTTCATTCTCTCTACCCCCCATCCTCCTTCCCTCCCTCTCTCCTTCTCTCCCTCTCTCCCTTCTTCTCTTCCTCCCTCTCCCCTCCACATCCTCAGAACCCACCCACCATGCTGTGAGGAAGCCAAGCAGCCCCATGAAGAGGTCATGTGTGGTGTTCTGGCCAACAGCCAACAACCAACACCAAATATGTGAGTGAATGCGCTTTCGGATAACTGCAGCCTCAGCCTTCAAGTTTTCTACCTGAGGCCTCAGACCTCAAAGAACAGGCTGTCTCCCACCCCTTTGCCCTGTCCAAGGTTCTGACCCACAAAAATCCTGACAGACAATAAATAGTTGTTTTGTGCAACTAAGTTTAGGGGCAATTTGCTACAAAGCAATAGAAACAGAAATGACATTCATTTAGTTGCCACCCAAAATAAGATATAAAACATTTTCATAACCTCAGAACATTCCCTTGGGCCTGTCTAGGCAATTCCCTCTTGACCCAGAGACACTGTTTTCTTCTGGCATTCATTAGCTTTGCTTATTCTAGAGAGGGAAGGCCCTTTGGATGAAATGCTTTTTGAGTAAACACCTGCAGGGACTAAGGAAGTTATTCTTGCATGCAGGGATCTGTGGGATGGAGTCAGAGGGAACAGCTGATGTGAAGGCCCCAGACAGGAATGGGACTGGTGAGTATGAGGAACAGCAGACACTCGTGTGGCCTGAATGGAGTGAGGAGGAGAGGGCAGTTGGAGAGGGGGAAAGGGTCAGATTCGTTTGTCTTGATGCCCATGGTGAGAAATTTAGTTTTTATCTGGATGAGAGAAGCTGTTGGAGAGTTGTGAGGACATATAATTCAAAAGGAAGTCCCTGGAAGTTATGTGGAGAATTATCGGGTGGTAAGGGTGGCAGCAGAAAGACCTATGTGATGGACTTATGATGAGCAGTGGATTCTATTCCTCACTACTTGAATCAGGGCTGGTCCTTTGACTGCTTTGACTAGAATAATGTGCAGAAATGAGTCTGCATCTTCAAGGGCTGTGACTTAAGAAATCGGCAGCTTCCCTTTCAGTGCCTAGGATGCCTCTTCTCAGAACCCAGCCACCATGCTGTGAGGAAGCCCAAGCAGCTATGTGGACAGTGAACCCCAGGTAGAGGAGACCAAGGCCCCTGGACAACTGCTCCAACTGAGATCCCACTGGGTGGCTATCCCTAACTCCCAGCCATGGCAGGGAGGCCATACCAATCCTTCCAGCATCCTGACACTTCATGAAGCTAAAGGACTACCCGATCAATCCACAGAATCATGGGAAATCATGGGAAGTAATAAATACAGTGTTGTTGCTTTAAGTCACTAAATTTGGGGATTGTTACACAGAAACAGAGAACTGAAGCAACCTGTCAGGGAATGATTCGTCTGGTTGGAATTAGTCTGGGTGGGAGATACTGGTAGTGTGGCCTAGGATGGTGAGAGTGGGGGCAGTGTGGAGAAAGAGGATTGCTGCATCCTGCGTGGCTGGGTGGTAAAGGATTCTGAAAAAGAGATGGTGCGGTGTAACACAATTCACAAGACACTTTTTAAAACTAGAAGGTGAGGGAACCGGGGAGCATCTTGCCTCACAGGACAAAGGCCCCAAGTTTCTTACCCATCAGACTTTTTATAGTACAAAATGACATAGTTAAGTTAACCTTCAAGGACAAAGTACAGTGCAAAGAAAACTCCCAGTTTTGATTTTAGAAAGCTTTTGTGATAAAGTGTGACTGTTTACAAAATATAGTGCAGCTGCTTGCAAGACAATGTATAACTTTTATCTAATTTAACACAACAGACACTGCACTTTTAGAACTTGCCTCAGCTACAAGCCTATCTGGCTTTGCCATTATAGGCATTCTTGGCTGATTGTGACTTTGCACATGCACCAAGTATGTTTTCAGCAGAGTTCAAGCAGGGCAGTTGTCTCCAACAGAGGACAGGATTTGTAATCGTGGAGTAAGAAAGAAAGAAAAAACAGAGGTGACACCAAGAATCTAGGCCTTCATACTTGTTGGAAGGGAATGGAGTTGTCATTAACTAAGACAGAAAGAATGACAGAGGAACAGGTTTGGGGAAGTAATCAAGAATTCAGATTTGGGCATGTCATCTCTGTTATTCCAATTAGACTTCCAAGTGGGGAGGTTGACTAGGCAGGTGGATCTGTGAGTCTGAAATCCAGGGGAAGAAATTTGGTCTGGAGATTTAAAATTGAAAGTCAGTAGCATGTAAGTGGTCTTGAAAGCTACAAATACGGACACAATTACTTTGGGTTAGTGTTAAAAGGGGAGAGTTCTGAGGACTGAGCCATGAGGTATGCCAATATTTTGTATCAAAAAAGATGAGGAGAGGCCAGGAGGGGTGGCTCACCTGTAATCCCAGCACTTTGAGAGGTCAAAGCAGCAGAATTGCTAGAGCCCAGGAGTTCGAGACCAGCCTGGGCAACATAGGAAAACTTCAGCTCTAACAAAAAAATCAACAAAATTAGCTGGCCAAGGTGGAGCATGCCTGTAGTCCCACCTACTTGGGAGGCTGAGGTGGAAGGATATCCTGAACCCGGGAGGTTGAGGCTTTGTGAACCATGATCATCGTGATCATGCCATTGCTCTCCAGCCTGGGTGACAGAGACCCTGACTATAAACAACAACAACAACAAGAAAAAAAAAGAGGAGAAAATCTCAAAGGAGCTTCTAGTGAGATGGAAGGGAGATCAAGAGCATGTCCTGGAGGCCAAGAGAAGAGCATGCTTCAAGAAGAGAGTAAATAACTCTGTCCAACGCAGCTGACACACTCCTTGCATGCAGATATGAAGGCCATTCTTTAGACCAATCATTTGATGCTTGTTGAAACTCGTTCTGTGGTTGAGTATGCAACTGATGTTCATTAATGTGTCTTCTGAAGAAGGGTGCAGTGTGCTGTATATTGACATATATATATGTGTAGAATATGTATCAGATAAAGTCTGCTAATTGTGTTCAAATCCTCCATATCTTTCCTAAGTTTTTGGTCTGTGTGATCTATCTACTGCTAAAAATGGTGAATTGACATTGCTCACTATAAGACTGGGCACGATGGCACACACCTGTAGTCCTAGCTACTGAGGAGGTTGAGGTGAGCCCAGGAGTTTGAGTCTAGCTTGGGCATCATAGCAAACACCCTGCCCACCCCCCAAAAATGCCCTCTATGTCAATGATTACATGTATTTCTCTTTGTAGCTTTGTCAAATTTTTTTCTTTGTATATTTTGAGGCTACATGACTAGGAACATTCAGGTTTAGAATTGCTACATTTATAGGAAGTGGCTCTTTTTATCTTGAGAAATTACTTTTATCATATGAATTTATATTCTGTGACATTAACATAGCTGTACTAGCTTTCTTTTGATACTTGCCAGATATATCATTCTTTATCCTTTTCCCTTAACCTATTCTGTACTCTGATGTTTTTGATATGTTTCTTTTAATGGAAAATGATCACTTTTTTTCCTTTCTTAAAAAAATCCAGTCTGTTTCAGCTGTCTCAGTCCAGGTGCCAGCTATCTCAGTTCAGGTGCCAGACTTGAAAGTTGAGAAGCCATCTTGGACATCCAGCCCAATCTAGTGTTCAGGTGACTCCAAACCCAGCTATTGGTTACTATAGGCAAGATTCAAAGCAAGCACCACCAAGCTAAGTCCAGTCAACTCACAGATCTATGAGAAATAATAATAAATCATTGTTTCAAGCCATTAAGTTTTGAAGTGGTTTGCTAGACATTAACAAGTAACTGGAAGAGAAATTTTTCAAATATAAGAATAAATAGAATACAGAAAATTAAAAAAAAGAAAGCTAATGATTTGACAGTATATGTTAAATATTAAACAAGGGAGAGAGCACCAAGGGAATCGGGGAACATTTCACCAAAAAGAGAGAGAGAGAGAGAGAGAGATTCTAGGATTGCAGTATGGCAGAGTTCAGGCAAAATTTGAATGAATCGGTATTTTGATAGGCACAAAGCAAAGCCAGATTGTATTAGGCTGATGCATAAGTTCATAGCGTTTGCCTTGGGTATGGCAACATTGTGGTGCTAGTTTGTTTATTGTTTGTCATTTGCCATTTGGAATGACAATGTGCTTGTGAGCATGCCTTGCATTTTGCATATTTGAAGAAAGTCAGTGCTATTTGTGGGCTAAAGAAGATGGAGTGTCAAGTGAGAAAAAAATGAAAACTTCCAACATATTCTTCTGTCGGAGTTTAACAGAGGAGTAAAAGCAGCAGAGGTGGCTCAAGACATTAGTGCCATGTATGGGGAGAACGCTAGTGGGGACAGCATGGCAAGAAGATGGTTTTGTTGTTTCAAAGAGGGTCACTTTGACTTGAGTGACTCTCCACGTTCAGGAAGATCATTGGGCTTTGACGAAGACCACTTAAATGCTTTAATCCTCAGTGATCCACATCAGTCAATGAATGATCCATGTCAGTCAACCCAAGAGTTAGCAAATGATGCACTATGACCATCAACCATCATGCAACGTTTGCATTACATGGGCAAGTGAAAAATGCCACAAATGTATGCATCAACCCAATATATGAAGGAGGTAATATTAGGTCTGAACTGAGAGGACAACATAGGGTTCTAGTTCCTTGGAAACTACAAAATTGAGCTAAACGATAGTGCTGCATCAGGTGGAAGTAGAGGCTGCTTTTCTGTGTAGCATGACCCACAGTGCTCAGATCTTTCAGGAAGGGATAGATGCCACATTCTCCCTGATATGGTTTCAAACAGCAAAATTTCTAGTGTCTGTGATTCTGGAGATGAGGTTTCTCAGCACCTCATGTTTTTTGTTGATCAACAAAGCAGCTCTAGCAGGTTCACACCAGAGTTCTCTAGCAACTGTTTGTTGGAACAAGGAGTGGGGGAGGCTGACTCTCAGATGATCTTTTCCGAGATCTTCTCTAAACCCTGGTGGGGTTGTGGGGATTTGAAGTGGGCATGGAATAGGGAGGTCTTCCCCTCCTCCATCCCATCCCCTAAAGCAGAATGCATCTTCCTTTTAGGATAGGTCAACAGGCTTCCAATTTTCTTTTTTTCTGAATCTGAGTCTCACTTTGTCACCCAGACTGGAGTTCAGTGGCACACTCACAGCTACTGTAGCTTCAATCTGCCGGGCTCAGGCGATCCTCCTGCCTCAGCTACTTGAACTACAGGCATGTGCCACCACACCCGGCTAATTTTTTTATTTATTGTAGAGATGAGGTCTTGCCAAGTTTCCCAGGCTGGTCTCAAACCCCTGGACCCAGCTAATTTTCTTGCCTCTACCTCCCAGAGTGGTTCCTGCCTGAGATTACAGGCAGGAACCACCATGCCCAACCAGTCTTCCAAATTGTAAAATCTGACTTTATCCTCAATAAACAGAAACCTTACTCCCTCTACAAACATCCCTAGAATATTTACAAAAAGCCTGCTGTATTAGGCCTGGCATTGCAGATCCCAAATGGCAGTCATTCTATCAGCCTCACTTTCTGACTCCAATGCAAGAAACTTAGTCACCAACAGTAACTTTGATGAGATGCTCAGCCTCAGTAAAAACCAGGGAAGGCAAATAAGACCAACAATATTGCCATAAGAATTGGCAATAAATATAGGCATTGGTCATCTCACATGTTGACAAGACACGAGGAAAAGGATAATTTCATAAACTATAGGGATGGAAATTGATGCCACTCTTTTGAAGGGCAACTTGACCATTTCTATTGAAATTGAACTGGCATTTCCTTCTCAGTAGCTAGAGAATCAGTCTGCACACAAGAAGACAGATGCAGACATGCTCAAGGCAGCACCCTTCGTGGTGGAGGAGTGGATCTTTGTGGTATGTGAATATAAAGAAATACTCTGTAGTACATTTTGAAGCCCAAGATAGTACTATAGATGGTAATGTTTTGTAATTTGTAGCACTATTGTAACCAAAATCATGAAACTTCTTTCTCGCTCTTGCTCCCGCTCTCACTCTCGCTCTTGTTCTCACTTTTTTTTTTTTAAATTTGCTGGCTCATTCCAAGAAGGACCATGAAACTTTAAATTCCTAAATGTATGTTTGTACATGTGCACCAAAACATCTCTAAGGATACTCAACTCTCTCTTGTTTGGGTATTAAAGAACAAGAACCTTCTCATGTATGCCTCGGGCGTGTAAAACACAATTTTATAAAGAAACTAGAAGAACATTAAGCTAAATATTTACAGTGCTTACTTCAGAAGGTAAGACTTTCATGTTTTTATTTTTACATTGAGTACGTTTTTAGCATAACTATTTATATGGGAAAAAAGATAATGTTGAAATAACAATAGAATCAAGGAAAGAAACCACCAAAAATATTAGGATGTGCTCATCAAAGGAGATGTGAAATTGCACAGTGGGAATCCTTGAGCATGTTCTGGATTCTTCTCCTTGTTGGGTAGAAGTCCTTCCCAGAGAATTTGTATTTGACAGTGGTGGCAGACAGGGTTAGGGGCCTCTGGAATGATTTTTATTTGAAGACCCAGAATTGGAATAGTAGCCTAACATGGCTAAGGGGTAGGAATATCTCTATGAGCCAGTTGTCTTGATCCAGAGAAAAAACGGGTTCCACAGACAACTACATAGCTAGGACCAGCCTTCCCATGATGCAAAGCCATTTGCCACAGGGAGAACTGGCTGACCACCAGCCTTATCTTAGGTGATGGAGCCATACCCTCACTGACTGCTGGGCCTCTAAGGTTTCCCTTCCTTCTCTCTCTGTTTCCACTCCTGCCTATCTGCTCCGCAGGCGGTGTCGGTGTACAAGTCAGCACACCACCTGCCCCTGCGAAAGGTGACATGCTCTCTCTGTCCCCTTCCTGTAATGCTGATCTTCTGAGATCAGAAGTAAAGCCACGGTCCTCCCTTAGGTGAGGCCTGCTCACTTTTTCACTTGTACTAGTTTGGGGTCCAGGCCTCTCCATTTCCACCTCTGGTTTCCTCTCCTCTGGATTCTAATGGTCCTGGTCACATGTTAATTGACCGATGACCATGGACCCCCGCAGTGCTCAAGGGTCAGAGTGTGAGACCAGGGGGTGTGTCCAGGCAGAGAAAGAAATCCTGAAAGATTAGAAGAGAGTTTGCCCTCAAGACTGGAAATATTCAAGGTTGGAGGAGCACAAACAATGCTCTAGGGGGAGGCGAAGACATTGCTTTGCCACATAAACAAAATCATTCATACATTTATTCTGCTTGGGAGTGAGGAGATGATCCCGATGGTGACCTGTGAGCATAGAAGAGGGTTAGTGGCACCCTACATCAGGATACAAGAACACCTATGCTTTTAAAAACATGTTCATTTTGAAATATTCAAACTCTCAGGAAATTTGCAAGAATGGCACAAAGAGTGTCCATATACTCTATTCAGATTCATGACTTGTAAACATTTTGCCACATTTTAAAAATTATTCTCTCTGTCTCTCACGTACACACACACTTTTTTTTTCTGAATTATTTGAGTAAAACTCGTGCTACAGTTTGGATGTCTGTCCCTCCAAATCTCATGCTGAAATGTGATCCCCAGTGTTGCAAGGGAGCCTGTTGAGAGGTGCTTGGGCCATGGGTGTTTTGTCATTTTCCCGTAATGAGTGAGTTCTTCTCTTTTCACTCTTTTGAATGCTGGTTGTTAAAAAGACCTGGCACCTCCCACCTCTCTCTTGCTTCCTCTCTTCCCACGTGATCTCTGCACAGTGGCTCCCCTGAGCCTTCTGCCATGAGTGGAAGCTTCTCGAGGCCTCACCAGAAGCCAAGCAGGTGCCACGCTCCTTGTGTAACCTGCAGAGCCATGACCCAAATATACCTCTTTTCTTTATAAATTACCCATTCTTTACTCTTCCTTTACAGCAACCAGAATGGACTAAGTCAGAGACATCGTGCTCCTTTTACCCCTGAATATCTGATTGTATTTTCTAAAATTAAAGAAATTCACTTCCATAACCCCTGTTCAGTTGTCAAAGTCAGGGCAACTATCGCAACAATGTTATGACTAAATAAACATTCTATATGCTAATGTTGCCCTGTGTCCCAACAATGTCCTCCATGGAGTTTTTCCCAGCCCAGGATCCATCCTGGATCCCACCTCTGCATTGAGTTGTTGCGCCTCGTCAGCCTTCCCCAGTCTGTGACTGCTCCTTATTTTTTATCTTTCTTGACTTCAACATTTTTTAAAAGGCACAAGCCAGTTCTTCCATTGGCTGTCCCTCGATGTTAGCTTGTCTGATATTCCCTCATGATTAGCTTTAGAGTACACATTACTGAGAGGAATATCATCACAGAAGCAGTGCTGCTCTCTCTTAAGGTATCAAGGGTCAGTATGTCTCAACACGGATGATGTTCCAACATCATCATTTTCTCGGTCAAGGTGGTCCCTGCCAGGTTTTTTCACTGGAAAGTTATTATTTTTCTCTTTTTTTTTTTTTTTTTTTGAGTTGGAGTCTCACTCTGTCTGAGGCCAGGGCAGGCTGTGTAAGCAGCCACCAGTGAGTCCCGGGATGGCACTGGTAGGGAGTTAGAAGGAGCCCAGTGAAGTGCCAGTCCCTGAGAGACCTCAGGGCCGACCAAAGGGAAGCACAGACCTGGAAAACCACCACAGCTCCAGGACAGAAACCAAGGGGGCAGACCCAAAAAACCAGAAGAGGAGAAAGAGGAGAGCATCTCACAGGAGTCCTGGGAGGAAGAGCAGTGACTGCAGCATCTTTCTGGTACTGGACCATCTTTGCTCTGCTCCCACCACCCCACCCGTCCCCCAGGTCCACCATCACTACCACCTCCATGCCAGTCCCACCCCCACCACCCCCCTGAGCCCTCACCACACACTACACAGCACTCCAGCTGCTGTAGGGCCCCTGTGGACCCATTGGGGAGCAGTTTTCTTCCAGCCAGTTCCCAGCCGCCCCTCCCACCTCCCAGACATACACACTTGCTCTTTTGGACAAGACTGAAGTCCATGTGGTTGCACCCTACACCGGCTGCATCCTAGGTCTCTTGGTGGGGACATTGCTCTCTAGGCTTTCGGTTTGGGGACCCCCTGTCTGCTCCTCCACTGTTCCCTCTGGCTTCCTGTAGAGGGAACTGGAAGGACTCCCCTGAGCTTACAAGGGGCCCAAACCCCATCTCATTCTGTCATGCCCCACTCCACTGTCCTGGTAGCAGCAGGTGTGGCCAATGGAGGGGGTTTTTGGCTCCCAGGATGTCCCAGCTAGCGTGTGCCTTTGTCATCATGGTGGGCTCACAACTCATTTTCCTTCCTTCCACCTTCTCTCATTTTCTCTCATTCCCTTCACTATGAAGGCAGGAGGGGTTTGAGTCCTTGCCCCTTTGCCCTCAGCCTGGAATCTGAGACTATACTGCAGATAGAGACGTGGAGTCCAGGTGAGGCCCGGCTACCTTTGGCAGCCACTGAGGTGGGCTGGGGCAGCTCACCCTAACCTACCCACTCCCAGTACCCAGCTGCTCCCCCTCCTCAAAAGGGGCACTGATATCCAGGAACAAGCTCTGCCTGACCCAACCCTCCTGCTCCTCCCCACCCCCCAAGGTTCTGGTTCCATCTTTCCTCTATTCACAAACTACCCTGAACAGTTGTGTTGTTTTTTGTTTGGTGCTCCATTCTTCGACATCCAACACTGCTGCTGCTACCAGCACCAAATGTTCATCCTCATCACCTGCTGATCTGCCCATTCCCCTCTCCCAAACTACTCTTCTCAGGGAAGGGGGGCAGGGCGTGGCAGGCTGGGTTACCCCAGTCCCAGGAAAGGTGGGGTTCTGCCCCTAGGATGCTGCAGCAGAGTGAGGAGGGTCCGAGTTGACCATAAAGGATGTCGGGGCTACCTTCTCTCCCTAGTCTGTTGGGTAGGGGCAGCCATAATTTGTCCCAGTCTGGGGCTTCCCCTCTGGTTTCCTATTTGCAGTTACTTGAAAAAAAAAAATCCTTTCTGGAAAAAAAAATCATTATTTTTCTTTTTGTAATTAATGAGAAATTTGAGAGTGAATGTTTTGAGAACATATAAATATCCTGTTCTTAATTATATGTTCATGCACTAGTTTTAATATCCATGAATGATTCTTGCCTGACTCAATGTCATGGTGATTGCAAAATGGCAATGTTTATAACACCATCATTCCTTCGACATTTATTAGTTAAAAGTGAGAAAAGGGGAAGCTCTTCCTTACAGTGGAATGCCGACTAATAATGTATAACTAATATACAAACATATATACATACATAGGTATGATATACTAATATTGTATATGTGTATATAGTAGTATACCAACATACATTACTATGTACACACATATATAATATACACAACATACTAATAATGTATCCTTTATTAGTTGTCATATATACACACACAGAACATGGCCAGGCTTAGTAGGTCAAGTCTGTAATCCCAGCCCTGGGAGGCCGAGGCGAGAGGATTGCCTGAGCCCACAGATTCGAGACAAGTCTGGGCAACATGGTGAGACCTTGTCTCTATAATAATAATAAAAAATTAGCCCAGCAGGTCGATGCTGGGGTGGCCATTAGTGTGACACTGTACTCTAGCCTGGACGACAGAGTAAGACTCCAACTCAAAAAAAACCAGAACAAAACCAGAATATATGTATGTGTAATAACCATGGACATATGAGTTCATTTTTTTACTTATGGGTTATAGTCTATTATTATTATTATTGCTATTATATTATTATTATTATTTTGAGTCAGAGTAGCACGCTGTCCCCCAGGCTGGAATGCAGTGGCACGTTCATGGCTACCATAGCCTCAATCTGCTGGGCTCAGGGAATCTTTCTGCCTCAGCCTTCCGAGTAGCTGGACCCACAGGTAAGAGCCACCACACCTGGCTAATGTATGTATGTATGTATGTATTTATTGTAGAGACATGGTCTTGCCAAGTTGCCCAGGCTCCCAAAGTGCTAGGACTATAGACATGAGCCACCGCACCTGGCCATTACTGCCATTATTTATTTTGAATTATTTTGATGCTCAAATTGTCTCAAATTTGGTCAGTGGGACCCCCTGCAAGCTCACTCCTGCACCCTTTTTAAAAAGTTTTTTTGAGTTGAAGTCTCACTCTGTCACCCAGGCTGGAGTGCAGTGGCATGCTTATTGTCACTGTAGCCTCGACCTGCTGGGCTCAGGTGATCCTTCTGCTTCAGCCTTCCAAGTAGCTGGAACTACAGGCACGTGTCACCACATCTGGCTAATTTTTTATTGATTGTAGAGACGAGGTGTCACCAAGTTGCCCAGGCTGGTCTCGAGCCTGTGGACTCAGGCAATCCTCTCACTTTAGCCTCCCAAAGTGCTGGGATTATAAGCATAAACCACCATACCCAGCTGCTCCTGCACCTTTTTAATATGTTTCCAATATTTCTAGAGCATGACCTTTCTTTCTGAAACAGTAAGATGTTCCAGGATCTTCTCAAACTTTCCCTGCCCCAGTTCTTCAGCCATTTCTCCAAGCCACTTGGAAGTCTATAAGTTTGGAAGTAGAATTAGTCCCTGTGCCTGACTGCTCCTGTGGGATATCCACTAAGCTTCCCATCTTTTTACAGTAAAACCTTTTCTTTGTCACTAACATTTATAAAAAATTCAATCTTATTTAATTTTTTTCATCTTAATTGTCTGTGACATAACTCATTGTAAAATAGTTTATTAAAAGGAGAGAACTTTGATGTACTCTATATGTTTAAGGTCTTATGAAAGATAGAATAAAATGTAATATGGTTTCCTACCTTTTGTTTTTGTGCAAAATGAGTCACTGCAGCCATATTTTAGGGTGGGTCGGTTTTCCTGGGTGGATCTGAACACCTACTTATCCAGCATGTAGCACACTGATTGTATTGAGGGCAAAACAACCCATCTATTACTATTTTTTTATTGTATTTTGAAGATGTGGGTACAATTCAGGATGAGGTATACAACAACCCATTTGTAAATGGACTTTGGAAGATAGGATATCTGTGAGATGGGTTTCAAGGCAGTTGAACCAGCCAGTGAAGTTTAAATTCTCTTTCACTCCTGAAATTCTTTTGCTTCTATTCATCTATGTTACCTTTCACTGGAAACCAACTCAAAGCTCAGCTGTGGCAGGCGACAACCAGTGTCATTTCAGCTCATGGCCGAGCACTGAATTCTTCTCTACAGTCTACCAGGAGACAATTAGGAAGATGCCCATCCAGTGAACCCTAGAGGAAAAGGGTTTCCTACCGTGTCACATGGCTTGAGGTCATTGCCCCAGCGTGAGGATGTGTTCAAAAAGTAGAGTAAATAACTGAAGCCACAGAGGTTCTCTAAGTGTCAGCCCCAGATCAGCAGTGACAGTATCTCCTGGGAACTGGTAAGATATGCATATTCCCAGGCCCTCCAACCACACCGCTAGATTCCAGTCTCTGGGGTGGGCCCCAGGATCTAGGGTTTCACCTAGATGCCCTCCAGGGAATCATGATGCCACTCAAGTTTGGGAACTGCTGCTCTAAGGAGAAGGATGGAGGCTAGAGCTACACTCTCTAACAAGTCAGCTGGGGTCCAGCAGGCTGCCAGTCAGGGAGCCGGAAGGGAAGTATAGTGTCCTGGGGCAGGAGTGCTGGGTCCTTGCCCAAACACTCCCAGGTAAGCCAGGTCGTCTGATGAATCTGCAGAAAAAGACAACTGGCAGAGAATCCTCGACATTCACAGAAAATCCAGTGTCCGATGGAACCAAACATGTTGCTGTCTTCTGCCTCCGTGGCTCCCACTCACACCTGCTCCTGTTTTGAGTCATCTCCTAGGGATGTTGGTTGTTCTCCTGGTTGAGTCACATCTGACAGGTGAGGCTGCAGGAAATTCAAAGCAAACCACTGTGAAAAGACCTGCAGAACATTCCTATGGGGAGAGAGTCAGGGCCAGGGCCTGAGAGACGGTGGGGGCAGGTGAAACAGAGGAGTTTCTCGCGTCCACTCTCACCCCCCACCCCAACAAGGGAATGTGGCCACCTTGGGGTTTCTGTTCCATAACCACTAGGATGCAGGAGATGGCTGTGATCCCAAACTGCAACTGTAGTCATGTGTGACATCTATTTTAAAATCTCAGAACAAAGCCTTCGCTGCCCTCGAAAAGGGGCGGGCTGTGCTGTGTTCAGTGGATGGGAGAGTGAGAATGAAGGCGTCGGGGAAGGTCACGGACAAGCCTGGTGAGAAAGCAGTGTGTAGACAGGGACCCAGCGTGCTAGCCTGGACCCGGGGGCCAACGTCATCGCCCATGTTCTGAAAAGAGAGGATTGGAGTGACTTCCCTTGTGACCTCTTTAGGAAATTGTAAAGCCAGGCACTGTGACGAATGCTTTTCTGATCAGGGCAGCATGGGTAGCATCCAAGATCTACACGCTTCTTCCTTTACGATGTGCTCAGGCCAAGATTCCCTTCCCCCTTCGGGAGAGGCTGCTGAGTCTCCTTTCTGCTCCCTCCAGAGCAGGGCTGGAGAGTCCTACTGGGTTGAGAGGCTCTTCAAGGATCTCGAGTCTGCCCAGCAGAGACGATATTGACCTTCCGTTTTTAATCAATGGTTCGTCCCCCGAGGCCATGCAGAAGATCGAGCCTGCAATCTGTCCTTTGCCTTCTCTCTGCCTCTCTAAAGCCCTTTCTGAGTTCTGGCAATGCTGCTTCCCTGGGAGGACATAGGTAAACATTTACATCAGACGCCCAAGGTCCTAGTTTTAGCTAGTGGGATCCCACAGCCTCTGCTTCTTACAGTTTCCTGCAGGGGGGTGGGGAGGACAATAGAGGAGGGAAGCTGTCTAAACCAAGGGTCATGGTCCCTTCCCTCCTCAGAGGACTTGCGGGAAGAGGACTTACAGCCTAAAAGGACTGAGATCACAAGTCAGTCTTTGAAATCACTGTAAACAGTGTCACGGGTGTCGTAATGGTAAAGTAATGCCTTGTGCACTCGATGTCAAGGCAGCTATGGGGTCACCAGCAGCCTCCAGCCCCCTCCACTATATCCGTGAGAAGCTTGGGAATGTGCTCGGCTCTGGAGCAGACCATGTACAAACCAATAAGAGCTTGCATGTGGATGCCTGATTCTCCATGCACATACAATAAAACAAGGGCCATGACTAGTGTTTCTGGAAGTGTTTCTAGACACTCACACCCTGGACTCCTCTGTTTCTGGAAGTGTCCTACCACTCTTCCACCAACAAGGGCAGGAACGCCCTGGGTGACTTAACTGTCTCTCTCACTCAATACCACACTGCAAAAACTGCTTTACCTCCCTCTTTTTTTCTCCCCCT
This sequence comes from Tarsius wallacei, assembly GCA_963574415.1. NCBI lineage: Eukaryota > Metazoa > Chordata > Mammalia > Primates > Tarsiidae > Tarsius > Tarsius wallacei. The sequence goes on from CAUYQG010194505.1 coordinate 18,033, forward strand.
CCAGAGTGCTGCATCACTACCCAGAAAAGGGACACTGAAGGAACTGGAAGTTTCCATAGGAGAAATGCTCAGCTTGGAATTACTATACAGAGACGCCAATGAGCCATCAAGAAATAAAGTAAGAACATCCAGCCTGGGCAATATAGTGAGACCTCATCTCCACAAAAAATACAAAAATTAGCCAGGTGTGGTGGTGCACGCCTATAGACCCAGCTACTCAGGAGGCTGAGGTGGGAGGCTTGCCTGAGCCCAGGAGATTGAGGCTGCAGTGAACTGTGGTCATGCCACTGCACTCCAGCCTGGGTCACAGAGTGAGACCCTAAAAAAAAAAAAAAAGGAAGAAAGGAAGGACATAGACAAGACACATGTATGCCAAATAGTGAGTATAGTAGATATTTTTGTTATGCCCACAAATGAAAAATATATGTGAAAGCACCTTATAACCTAGAGAGCAGCAGTTAGAACAGTGTTTACCACAGATTCATGATGACTCTTAATGGTCCTTATAACTTGTGAGGTAGGTAGAACAGGTGTTGTTCCCACCTGTATGTACTGGTCTGTGGGCCATCTCCAGTGGCCATAGGACCTCATCCCTGTGTGTGGCAAAATGCCCATTTAGTTCCCCCCCCCATAAGCCCAATTAAGAAAGAGCAAAGAGTTGCCCTGGTAATAACCACACCATGACTTCCAGGGATAATCTTTTTTCTTCAGTGAAATGCCTTTCAAGAGTTTTCATGTCCATAAAGACCAAGTGAAATGAGGAAGGCTTAAGTGGCTCCTTGAGTTTAAAAAAAAATGCTATGAGAGTTTCTGTACCCAGAGAGATTCGAATATGGGCTGTATACCAGAGGGCACTGTTGAATTAACAGTGGTCTTCAACATGATCATGGCATCATGACTGGGTAGGAGCCACCCTCATTCCTGGGCTGGAGGATTTGAGCCATCAGGAGACAAGTGACCATGGAGGGGAGGAGGGTGGCAGTATCTGAGGACGTGGCTGCTTGGGACTCCACTCAGCCAGATGGAAAGCACGCTGTTTTGAATGCCAATTGCCACAGAATAGACCAGCACAAAACACAGAGGCCTCAATCAACAGCAGTGGCATACTTGCTCCCAGTCTTCAGCTGGGGCAAACACATGCCCCTGCTTCCTGTGGCATCACCAGGGCTGCTCCCACAGCTGGGGGCCAAGAGGAGTGATTTGCTGCTGGCTGGGTTCCTCGGTTCTCCTCCAGTGTCCTTTCCGCGTGGTGAACTTGGGCTTCCACACAGCATGGCGGTCTCAGAGTAGTCTGACTTCCTCCACAGCAGCTGACCTCCTCTGCAGTGCCGAAATGAACTCTGCCAGCCCTTCACAGGACTTGGGCCTGGACCTGGCACTGTGTTACTTCTGCCACAGGTCACAGGGCCAGGCCAGTTTCAAAGGACTTACATACCAGAAGGAGAGGGTCATGGCAGGGATGGCTCTGAGTGGACGGACACATAGGGATTTGGAGCTGTGATCAGTGGAAATGTCCTGTGGGCCAGCAGCCATGGGAATGGGGCACTCAGAGACACTGTGTTCCCAAACTCTTCACCTCCTTGGCCATACCAAGGCACCTCAGTTGAAAAGGAGGCATCAAACTGTTCCATGGAAAAAGGGGAAAGATAAGGAAACTGAGAGTTTCCTTATTGCAGGATGGCTCCAGGAACCTAAGACGCTCACATGCATTGGGGTATAATATGATGAGGGACCCAAAACAACCTAGAATTTATTTATAAAATATTGTGTATACTGTAGGGCACTGTTGGATTAATATGCAAAGACAGTTTCCCACCCAAATCCAGCTTCTTTTTCTTCCTGGGAACATGGCTGTCCAGTGGGTGGCTGTTTCCCAACCCACTCTTTGGCTAGGTGTGACCAAGTTGCTAAGCAGACACCAGTAGGATGTGAGAAATTCCCAGGTACTCCTTAAAAATTGTGTATTTATAAACTTCAGTCACCTTCCAAGTACTTTCCATTTGATGCAATACACCTATCAAGATGCTTTTTCCATTGCTCAAAACCGTTTTTGAACTTGTCTGTTTTATGTCTTTTAGTACTTCTGCTGTTCTTTTGTTTGTTTCACTTCTTCCGCGTTGGCAAAATGTTTCCCTCTGAGGATGTTTTTCATATGACAAAATAAAAAAATGTCACTGTGGCGAAATCAGGTGGATAGAGGCTGGGACATGGGGTCATGTCATTTCTGGTCATAAAAATTGTTGAACATTCAGTGCAGTGTGGACAGGAGCACCTGTAAATCACCCATCATGAAATGGGCAAATGTATTGAAAGAATCTCCAAAAAAAATTCACTGAAGCCGAATGCAGGCTCACAACAATGTTAGCCGGTCCACAGATGCTGACGGGTTCTTATAACACTCACCTAGCAGGGAAAGCCTATACTCCAAGGGGCCAGCACTTCAAAAGATAACTCTGGGTTTTGTTGGGTCCCCTTTGTACAACGCATTTCTTAAATCTATGACCATGGTGCACATTTTTGAAAAATTTTATTTTTATTTTTCAAATATTTTTTCACGCCCTCCCATAATCTGAATTTTTTTTAAAGCTATCTATCATCTGACACATTAGGATTACAGATTCCAGTTTGGATTCTTATCCTCCAGGGCATGGAGGATACGATGTGTCACCGTGACACCTGTACATGGGTCCTCATGGGGTATGTTGAAAGTCTCTCTTCTCCCATATCCTCCCAAGGGAATTTGCTGAGGTTCAATGTCCCGGCAGGGTCATAATGTGAGTCTTGGGAGCCTAATATGACCTCCCTTGGCCTGAGAAAATTCCCATTGATCCCAGGTAAAAATGACATCCCAGTCACACAGTTCCCTTGGCACACCCATGTCCAGAATGCCCAAGTCCCCAGCTGTCCACTTGCTGAATTTCTCTTGGTCCTTTGAAGTTCAACCCAAAGGTTGCCTCCTCATCTGAGCCTCACAAGACTTGCTCACAGGCAGTTTATCCAATCCCTCTAGTGCGTTTCCAGGGACCAGCAATAATGCAGTCAGTCAATATTTACTGGTTCTTTTTTGGGTTTTTTTTTTTTGAGTTGGGGTCTCACTCTGTTGCCCAGCTGGAGTGCAGTGGCACGATGATAGCTCACTGTAGCCTTGACTTCCTGGGCTCAGGAGATCCTTCCCCTTCAGCCTCCCAGGTAGCTGGGACTATAAGCACGTGCCACTATGCCTGATTAATTTTTTTTTTTCTGTAGAGGTCTTGCTATGTTGTCTAGGTTGGTCTTGAACTCCTGGGCTCAAGCCATCTTCATGTCTCAGCCTCCCAAAGTGCTGAGATGACAGGTGTGAGTCACTACACCTTTACTGTGTTCTTACCATGAGTACACTACCGTACTGAGTCCTGGGATTCATATCTAGGCTTGTCTGACTCCTGAGTCTGACTGTTTAACCAGTGCCTGGTTGGCTTCTCTGGGGGATATTCCTTTATCCATATTCAGCGCATGGCACCATGTGGCAAAGACAGATAGTTTCCCACCCAAATCCAGCTTCCTCTTCTTCCTGGGAACATGGCTGTCGAGTGAATGGCTGTTTCCCAATCCACTCTATGGCTAGGTGGGGCCAAGTCGCTAAGCATGCGCCAGGGGAATGCGAGAAATTCCCATGTACTCCTTAAAAGGACACCTCTTTCCTAGGACTTCCTCTCTCCTGCCTCCAGTACCTGCAACCCAGCATGACACCCTGGGGATGGTGGAGGAACAGATGGGAAGGGAGCTGGGCTTCTGGACATGTGGAACTCAGCCACTGGTCACTCAAGGGCTGTTCTTGAGAGCGAAATAGACTTCCGTATTTTCTAGGACAGTGTATTTTCAGGCCCAGTTGTCACAGCAGATGAAAGATCACCTAGACAATTCATCTTGAGATGATCTGGTTTTTTCCCTATGAGACAGAGAAGCCCTTGAGGACAGGGGCCATGCCAAACTCACCTCTCTGTATATCCAGCCTGGCATAGCGCCTGGGGCACAGCAAACGCTCCAGAATGAAATTCCTGTGAATAACCGAGACAGAGTCAAAGTGCTGCTTCTCAGACTGTTGCAAAAGTGCCTCTGAGAAAAGCTTGTGCATTGAGGCTGGGTGCAGCCCGTCTGAAAAGGGAGAAGGCTGGCCCTCGGCGAGGACTGGGGCCCGGAGGCAGGATGGCCAGCGTCCTCAGGGGACTGGCAGGGCTGCTGCAGTCTGATCTCAGCTGATCTCACATCGTGGCCATGAGTGTCTTGCAAGTGCCAGAGGGCCTGGCCGGTAGGACCCTGTGGACGCCATTTCGTGAACTACCATGGTGGTTAAACCACAGGGCAGTGGTGCCGAGTGGCTTCCTAGCCCTTTTCCCTGGCATGTCCCCTTGCTTGAGTAGCACCCAGCTTTAAGAGTGGGGTGGCAGGAGATGGCAGTTGGGCTGCCCGTCACCATCATCTGTCACCATCTTTGAGCTGCCAACGGGACAGCTGGGGAAGAACAGGATCAAGTTGACTGGCAGAGAGTTTCACATCTAATGAGTTTGTGGGCAGTAATAGTATCATAAACAAAGCGCCAGAGGAACCCGGCGATAGCCCACATTCCAAAAGTGAGATACGGCCTTACCAGAGCTCACAGAGCCATCTGTCACCCAATATGAGTCTTTGTGTCACTGGCTGGACTGGCCTGAGGACCTGGAAAACATCAGTGGAAAGAGGCAAGTGATGATACTACGTCGTTCAAAAAGATTTACAGGCACTACTGTAAGGAGCCAGAGATTTCCAGGTGATTCTGGAATGAATATAAAAAGCCACCACCAGAAGCAGTTAGGCTTGAAATTTCGGCTGCTGAGTGCTAAAGAGTCTTTTGGACAAGTTCAATTTCTGTCACTTGGGGTAAGTTCTTGAGTAATGTCATCCTTATCTGCTTGGATTTGGGGCTGGGATTATCACATTCTTCTTTAATGTGTTTTTGCCAGTTTGATCTGTCAAAATGTGATCGTCACCGAAGCACTCTGCTGATGACACAGCCATTAGTGACAGGAATATCAAAAGTGTTCATAGTTGTTTGGTTTCTTCATTTTTGTTGTTGTCGAGGAAGAGGAGGTAGAAGCTCACAAGCTGTTACAAATGGAGGATGGAAGCCTGAGAAAATCTCACCAATGGATAACACAAGTGAACTTGGAGCATGTCCCGCCACGTGGTGATGGGGAGCCTCGAGGAGGACAGAATGACAAGGGGGCCATTTAAAAAGGACACACGTTAGAAAAACAATTTGCTGGGCAGCTCACATGCTAAGATGAGAAAAATCAGCTCATCAGGTTAAGCGTGGTGGTTTACGCATATAATCCCAGCATTTTGGGAGGCAGAGGGGTTTGAGACCAGCTGGGCAACTTGGCAACACCTTGTCTCTACAATAAATTTTTAAAAATTAGCTGGCCTGATGGTGCATGCCTGTAGTTCCAGTTACTTGAAAGGCTGAGGTGTAAGGATCGCCTGAGCCCAGCAGGCCGAGGCTGTGGTGGCCATGAGCATGCCACTGCACTCCAGTCTGGGTAACAGAGTGAAACTCCAAATCAAAAAGAAAAAAAAAGAAAAGAAAATCAGTTCATTGAAATGAAAAGTCCAAGGACTGTCAAGTACCCATAGTAGTGAATGCAGATTTTCTGGGCCTTATCTGTGTCAGGTCTTCAGCCAAGACATGCCTTGGTGGGCTTATGCCTGGAAAAAGTGTGGGTCCCTGTTGATGGGAGACCTCGGGTTGGCCTCTGCTGGGGACTGACAGAGGCAGGTCCCTCAGGACAGCATCCGGTGAGGTTGATTCTAGTGGTTCAAATCCACAGAATTCACTTCTGCATTTGGTTCTCCTGTTGAGGACGATCCTTCTTGAATGTATTCCAGTATTAATCCTGGAAGATACTGGCAGTGATATGGTAGAGTGGGCTTTGGCCTCCATTCCAGCCCCGGCGAGCATGTCCTGCTATACTGCAGAGCCTGGAGGGCCTAACACTGTGACTTCTAGGCTCCCTTGCAGCTAGGTTCTGGTGTAACCCAGGTGGGTCCTGACTATCCCATGTGCTCGTGTGAGATTTGGAGAGGGGGAAGCAGGCGCAGCTGTGCTGTTGCTGCAGGGGCTGTGAGCTCGTCATGACAGCTGGTGTCAGCAGAGGCCCAGGGCATCGAGGCTTAGCGCCTGGCCTCTGCTTTGCTGGTGGAGTTGATCGAAAGGTTGCCTGGTTCAGGAGCCAGAGGCTCTCCGGGGGATTTCTGACCATGGTGGTTCCCTGATTGTGGTTGCTTGATCACTTTGACACCCTGATTGTGGCAAGGGGCTTGTTTCTAGAGCTGGCAGCTGCAGAATAGCTCCAAGTACAGCGAGTAGCTTCCTCTTGGGGCAAAAGACAGCGGTAGTTCAGTTCTGTGATGTGTGGCCACATCTTCTCCTTCAGCCTCCCAAAACTTTTTTTTCCCTTTTTTTTTTTTTATAGACATGCTCTTGATTCATAAAACTTCTGCACTCCAGAAGGAGTCAGTGCTAGGAAGGGTTTCAGACTCCCTGGACACCGTCCAACTCACACAGAATGAACACTACCAGCCTGTCCCCACCACGGCTCCCTTGTCCTTCTGCCAGTCCTGCTCTGGCAGTGGCTCCAAAACTCCTGAAGCCACAAGGGCAGAGTGAGAAGATAGCTGAGAGCCCCTCCTGTCCCTGCCCACCCTCTATGGTGGTGGAAAGTGATGCTCATGGCTTGCTGGGTCACCCATGGCGCAGAGAGCCCAGTGCTGTGGGCAGGACTCTGGCTGTGCTGGCTGTGCTGTGGAACCCACACACAAGTCCCCTGACCTGAATCCTCTGTCTTCCATGTGCAGCTTGAACCTGTCCCTCCTAGTGACCTGGCATCCAGTCTCAGCTCTCACTGGGGCCCATCTGGAATCACCTTGGCCTTTGCTGGGTCACTTCCCTGGGCTGCCTCCCATCAACCCAATGCCAGCCCATTCTCCCAGAGCTGGCCCATGGGACCTACCCCTAGACCCCCCTCCGTTACCAATCTTACCATCTCTGCAGACACTTCACCCTTTACTCTGTCCTGTCACTGTTGGCCATGTGTGTGCGTTTACACATGTTTTGTCTCTCTGGAGGCCCTTGGGGGAGCCTGTGTCTCATTCAACAGCACCTGGCCCAGAGCTGGCTGGTGACATAGCTTGGCTTGCTCTCACTTGGGTTCGGTTTTGAGACCTCATCTCTACAATAAGTCAAAAAATTACCTGAGCCCAGCAGGTAGAGGCTATGGTAGCCATAAGCATGCCACTGCACTCCAGCCTGGGTGACAGAGACTTCGACATATATAATTTTTTTTTTTGAGTTGAAGTCTCACTCCATTGCCCAGACTGGAGTGCAGTGGCATGCTCCCGGCCACCGCAGCCTTGACCTGCTGGGCTCTGGCGATCCTTCTGCCTCAGCCTTCCAAGTAGCTGGAACTACAGACACGCGCTACCACGCCCAGCTAATTACTTATTTATTTATTGTAGAGATGAGGTCTCACCAAATTGCCTGGGTGGGTCTTGAACCCGGGGGCTCTGGCAATCCACTCACCTCAACCTCCCAAAGTGCTGGGATTACTGGCTAAGCCACCGAGCCCAGCCTACATAAATAATTTTTAAAAAAAAGAAAAATTAGTAGTTGTCAATGACTTACGTGAAGAATATGTACGGCTTTCTGTGTCTTTCTACACTACAAGTACATGAAATTGAGAGGGTACCTTGGCTAGAATATGTGTTTTTTAATTTAAAGAAATAAGCTGCTACCAACACATTGAAGTTCTCTGAATAACACTCACCTTGTTCTCCTTTTTGCTCCCTCCCCCCAAGTAATCACTTTCTTGATGAGCTCACAAGTCCCTTCCATCCATGCCTTAATATTTTTACTACATGAGTCCTCTCCTCCCTATCTGTAAATAACACACTGAATTGTTTTGTGTTTTTCACTTTTATATATGTTTTCTTAACTGTATAAATCCCTCAGCAATGTGCTTATCATTTTCCTGGCACTGGGCACTGATACTTCCAGTTTTCCTATTCCAAACTGTATCACAATTAAATTTTTGAACATGTCTCTTTGGATACAACAGCAAGAGTTCTTCTCTATAGCATCTGTGTTTTGCCAACAGAAATGTGATAAAAATCACAAATGCAAGTCATACATGCAATTTTAAATTTTCCAGGAGCTACATTAGAAAATGTAAAAACTGGTTTTAAAAAGTGCTGAAGTTAATTTTTGTGGTATATTTGAACCCCAAATATCCATTACATCCACTTCAATATATGACCAAAATAAAAGTTAGCAAAATATTTCCATTATTTCCTGCATACAAAGCCTTCAAATATCATGCGTCTATCTCAGTTTGGGTTAGCCACATTTCAAGTGCTCAGAAGTGACACATGGCTTGTGATAACTGCATTGGACAGTGTGGCTCTGGGGTATACATTTAGAAATGGAATTGTCAGGCCATGGGATATGCCCAGCACCAACATTACCTGAGGTTCTAAGTGAGCACTTTATGGTGGATGAAAATTTACCTTTCCTGAAGCCCTTACCCGTTGTCAGAGTGACCTGCCTCCTAATCCTTGTCAGTCTGTCAGGTATGAAATGGCACCTTATCATGTATTTTTTCCACAGTTTGCTATCCTGGTGAGTTTGAGTACTGTTGTATGTTTGTGGATTATTTGGGTTACTTTTTCTATGAATTGCTTATTCTGATGCTGTTTTTTTCCACTGAGTTGTATGTTTCTCGATATGGTTAATGCATTCCAGACACAGATCTTTGATGGATGTATATCCTAAATGTCACCTTCTGATGATGATTTGTCCTTTTTTTTTTTTTTTTGAGTCAAGGTCTAGGCTGGAGTGCAGTGGCATGATCATGGCTCACTGCAACCTCTACCTCCTGGGCTCAGGTGATCCTCCCACTTCAGCATCCCCTAGCAGCTGGGACTAGGTGTGAACCACCACGGCTGGCTAATTTTTCAAATTTTTTGTAGATGGGGTCTCGTTATGTTGCCCAGGCTGGTCTCTTCTGCCTCGGCCTCCCAAAGTGCTTGGATTATAGGCATGAGCCACCTCGCCTGGCCTTTTTTCCACATTATCAGTATTTTTGTTACACAGAAGTTTCAAGTTTTAATGTAATGATATTTTCAATATTTTCCTTTACAAGCTTGTGCTTTTTCTGTTTTAGTTAATAAATCTTTCCTTGCTCTAAAGTCATATGTCCTCTTTGAAGAAATATCTATTCAGGTCCTTTGCCCATTTAAAAAATTGGGTTGTCCTTTGATTACTGAATTTTAAGAGTTCTTTAAATATTTCTGAATATAAGTCCCTTTTTAGATGCGTGATTTGCAAATATTTTCTCCCATTCTGTAGGTTGTCTTTTCACTTTCTTGATGGTGTCCTTTGTAGTACAAAAGTTTTTATTTTGATGAAGTCCAATCTATTTTTCTCTTGTTAGTGCTTCTGAAGTCATACCTAAGAAATGACTGCCTAATTCAATGTCATAAAGATGTACACCTAAGTTTTCTAGTGAGATTTGTACAGTTTTAGCTTTTACTTTAAGGTTCTTGATCCATTTTTTGTTACTTGTTGTACATAGTGTGAGGTAGGAATCCAACTTCATCCTTTTGCATGTGTCTACCCGGTTGTCCCAGCACCATTTATTAAAAATACTATTCTTTCCCCACTGAATGGTGTTGGCACCCTTGTCAAAAGTGAATTGACCATCAATTTGAGGGTTTGTTTCTGATTACATATAAACCAATGGAAACAATATTCCATTTATCTATATGTCTATCCAGTACCATCCTGTCTTAACTACTGTAATTTTTTTAAATAAGTTTTGAAACCAGAAAGTGTGAGTATTCCAACTTTGTATTTCTTTTTCAAGATAGTTTTGGCTATTTTAAGTCTCTTGAATTTCCATATAAATTTTAATATCAGGTTAATTTCTAAAAGTAAATGAATTTGAATTTTGATGGGCACTGCATTCATAACTTTGCTGCTTGATGACACTTCAAAATAAATATGTGAATTCATATTTATGCCATGCAATTTTACTTGAACAGTAATGTGGTTCCAAGTTTCCTATTAAACTAGAAAACTTAAAAGGACATGTTTATTTTGGCTATCACGAATAAATGCAGGGTTTCAGTTTGTTTACAGATAATTTCCAACATGTTACAGCATATTAATCATAGAAATCATCAAAATCACTGGCGGATGTGTTGTGGCTTCTTGGACGTAAAGCAGCTTCAATTTCTGAGTTACCATCGTCAGACTCATCCCAGAAGACTGGAAAAAAAAAAACAAAAAACAGACAGCCAGTGAACAATCTGTATTCTGAGAGTTTACAAAACAGCACAGCAGGGCTGGTTAAGAGGGACACCACACAAGTGCCTGTGCAGATACCCCAGAATCCTGTCAATACTGTTCAGACTCACACGTCTCACACGACCCCTGCACCGTCATGAAACACTTTGCAGAGTGCCTACTTCCCCTCTGCGGTGCCCACCTCTTCACCACAGGACAGGCACCTAGCACCAGGGATAGCATGAAGCAGGGCTGCCTAGGGTGCTTTCTCAGGCCTGACCCTGCCACCCCTGGTGCTCCTCCTCTACTGCATCCCTCCGTTCTTCACAAGAGAGATGGGAAAGGCATGGCAGAGGAGTGCGCAGAGAGGTGGAGCCTGAGACAGGACTTGGGTCCACAACGCTTATTTGGGAGGTGACCCTGGAGCCATAATGACAGGAGTAGAGCGACCCCAGGGAGAGAAGGAGGCAATGGTTCGCTGATGAGTGGGGCTCAGTCTTCTGGGGACCCTCTGGTACATGGTGACATTCTCCTCAGACCATCCTGGAGAAGCACAAGGAGGCAGTTACTGATTGGCCAGCTCCCCTCTCAGCACAGGGCCACTCACCCAGGGCTGTGGCTCTACCCAGGGCTGCCCTGTGGGGCTGAGCATGTCCCTGTGGCCACAAAAAGCCCATCGCAGAGACACATGGCTGCCTGCTGCAGAAGGCTGTGACACACGCTGGAGCTGAGGGCCCTTCCATGGCCTGGCAGGATGTGGTGGGGCCACTGACAGCGCCAATCACAGTGACCACCTGCACAACTGTACTGACACCCACATGGCAGGGCTTGCAGCTCTGTGCTGATTCCTTATATATGGCCCCATTTAATCCTGGCACCGGACAACCTCTTTGGGCCCCCTACCACTGGGGGAGCTTCTCTGTCCTCTCAATAAATCTTGCTTTCAAAAATAAAAAAAAAAAAATTTGGCACTACCTGGTATTAATGTCCTCATTTTATTAAACAAACAAACTGACATCAAGAGAGTTAAGCAACTTGCCACAATCACCGTGTTGGTGGGTGGTCAAGCTGGGAATCCTACCCAGGCCACCTGACTTAGACCTTGGTCTCCACAGTCCCCTGTGCCTGGGGTTCCAGGAGATAGCAGTGGAGAAGCCCAGGCTTGGTAGGGATGTACCACAGTGTTATGGTGAAAGGAGGGTTGGGTTTCCTCATGAGCTGGGTATTGAAGGATTAATAGGAGCTCACGGGGCTGAGGAGAAGGGAAGGGAATGCCACACAGAAGGAACAACTGGGCAAAGGTATAGAGGCATAGGTGCACTGCATCTGAAAAAGCTGACTGAGATTAGAACCAAAGAGGCCAGATCTTGGGAGGGACAAGCTGGAAAGTAGGGATGGATGGGGCCAGACTATGAATGGAGAAAGCTTAGACTCTGTCCTGAAGGCTGTGGGGGGCATCGGCAGCCCTTAAGCAGGACCGTGAGAGGGGCACCTTGTGGCCAGGAGCAGGTCTGGTGGGGGATGGAAGCCTGGGAGGAGGAGGTCAGTGAGGCTACTCGAGGCTGGCCACGTCACGAGCACTGGGTACATGTGAGGGTGGGGGGCAAGGGGTGCCCTGCAGGTGGGCATGAGTGCTGGGGTCTGTTGGGGCAAAGGCTGCGACCCTTGCAAATCCACACTCACAAGTTCCAACACTCTGCCACTATGACCCAGGGCAGCTGTGCGGCTTGTCACTGGAGACTCGGGGCTTGAGAAGCTTCAGAGTCCACCAGGGAGAGCATGAGGGCAGCCCTAGGCTCACAGTCTGTGGCGGCCCCACACGAGGGTACACGCATCAAGCATACACCACAAACACCTTCTAGGCTGGAATCCAAAATGACCATCTGGCGCCCGGCAGTCTCCCTTACCTTTGGGTTTGACATTGGTTGTTAGCTTCTTTTTGTTTTCATGCCTGTAAAATAAAGAAACAGACTAAGTATGAAAAAAAAAAAGTGACAAGAAGACTCCCATTTCTATAGTGAGCACATTAGGGAAGCACTATTATTCTCCAAAAGGTCAGAACATTGCCTCTACTTCCCAGATTTAAGAGCAAAAAGAAAATGTCGGGCTACTGTGGCTTTGTGGGAGGGTGACTATTGGCAGCATCATCTGCCTCAGCTTGTCCCCTTGGCAGCCTTCCCCGCCCTGGGTGTACAGGGGCCACATGTTCTTGCTGGGAGGTGATCATGTGGGCCACCAAGGCAGAGGACCGTGTTCCCTTTGATAGCTCTCTGGAAAACAGCAATGCATGAACTGTGGATGCTCTCAGCAAGCTGGAAGGAAATACCTCAAGTGGAAATCAGGGGTTTGAACGCAAGGATGCGCTGGTAGTTAAATCCTCATCTCAGTCAAGCCCGTGGCAGCAATGCCAAACAGTTAACAGATTTCTCCCCCAATCCTTAAGAAATATAAAAGCCACTCTTAGCTGTGGGCTGTACAGACCTGGGCAGCAGCCTGGGTTTGGCCCGAGGGTGGTGCTGTGCCTGCAGAATCACCCACTAGGACTCATGTGCAGCTAAAGAGTCCACTTTTCCCTGCAGGGTCCTCCACAACCACTCTTGGCACCTAGGGAGCAACTTGGTATTTTTTTCCATAGAAGTTTACTTCAAAATAAGCCATTTTCATGTGAGACGCCCAGTCAGTTGAGTAAATTAAAATATAACCTCATTCCACTGGCCTCCTCATAATGGGACAATTATCTCTGCAGAATTTCCTAATAGGTTTGATAATTTCTTCTCCCAGCTGGACCATGGATGCCACGTACCCGCAGGGAGGGGTCCACTGTTACCATTTGCCATACTTACTGTATCACGTATCTTTTCTGTCTATCCATTGAGCCATCTTATTTTTTGATGCATTTTGGTGATTGCTTATGAATTCCCCTGCTATTGGTGAACTGGACTAGGACAATCCTAATCAAAGTTACTTTTGCTTGTTAAACTGAAGATGCAAAAGTCATCCGGGACCTGAACAGAAAGGTTTTAACTAGAAGCAACCCTGGCAAGAAGGAAGTTCCATCTATGGGTCACAATAACATGGTGCACTGATGAAAATAGCATGTGAGTTAGTTGCTAATTTTATGGGAGCAAAAGGCTAATGGAGCTAGAAACAGCGTACATGGCCAACATAAGTATGCAATTAGATGGCGAGGATTACTGCAAGCATCAAGTTCTGCTTTGTGAGGCCAATAAGTAGACACACAAATGAGACAGAATTACCAAAGCTCAGAAACTCACTGTCAACTCGGAACAGAACATCTGTGGGCTTCCGATACAGAATCTACACTGTATGTATGGCTGAGCTTGGGAGACTGAGAGTGTCCCAAGACACACAGGGCCAGCGCATGGTGCAGGAGTGAACATATACTTTTCCCAGGACACTGACCCCACAAGTGCACATGCTGCAAACCCTGGCCCCACAGGGTCTCCTGAGAAGCGGTGAAATGCCAGGACTGGGGAGCTCTGTCCCAGTGTGTGACTGTCGTGTGGGCCACTTTCAGAGGTAGAGACCGAGTCAGCTCTGGCCCCAGAGGACTTAGCCCCCTTCCCCCCATGTGGCCCTGGGCAAGACCCAGCCTCTCCAAGCACTGGTTTTCAGACCATGTCCTCCCAGACGTGCTCTAGTACCCAGCCCCACGCGAGAGCCTACATTCAGCAGACTCCAGTAAGCAGAGGCGCTGCCTGTCCATTTGGATGAACGCAAGCATGTGTTTGGTTTGGGGATGCGTAGCTGTGGGGCTAAGTGGAGGTGCTGAGTCCTCAGGTGCAGCAGCCAAGGCATGGTGAGGTCTGGGAATGGGTGGGAGGAGGCAGGCCCGAGACGCAGAACTTTCCTTCTGGAGGGGCCTGGTGGGCAGCAGCCATCAGGCTAGAAGAGAAGCTGCTTCTACCAGGCCTCCCAGGGTAGGGCAGGGCAAGCATCCGCTCTGAGCTGGGCTGCAGGGAGAACATGCAACAGACTTGCTCTCCACCTCTCGGCCTCCGCCCCTAAGGTGTTCTCATCCAGCAGGGCAGGTGACACCAGAACTGTAATGTGACACAGGCTGAACAAGGCAACTTCAGGGCTGGCTGAGAACTAATGGCAATGGAACCAGGGATGATGTGCTAAGAGCCCACGCTCTCATCAAGGTCAGAGCCAAGAGCCAGAAAGCCTTTGCAGCTCAGTTGGCAGGCAGGCACAGACTGGTTAGACACTCCATAGTGAGCTCACTGGGCCCTGCTACCTAAAGCTGTGAATGCAGAAGGCACCACAGTCTCTCTCAGTTTCCCTTTGAAAATGTGTCCACACATGCATACACACTCATGCAGGGCGCATGGCTCCCTGCTGCTCAGCACGGGCTGTTCAGTGGACTGTCATCATGACACACTCTGGAGGGGTGGTACGGCTCGACTAACCTCACCCTCTCAGCAATGTGGTGGTTCCCCAGCATGGGGACTGGGACACCTGCTGCCCCCGTGAGAGACTCACACAGGGAGGATGCTGACAGATGGCTCCTGTCCTACACTACAGATGGCAACAGAAATAGGAATGGGGGCCCCAGGAGGGCCATCCTGTACAGCCAGGTCTCTGCTTAGAAACTTTCAGGTTGAGTGAAGCCTTGAAAATCCACAAGGCATCAACCAGGTGAAAGAAAATTCAGAAGCCTTTTAGTAAAAGTACAGGAATAAAAGCCAGGGGTGTGAGCAGCATGTGGCACCTCTGGACAGGAGGACATGGGGAGCTGGCTGGCGAGGGTGCGGGAGTGCAGGCCACCCATCCCTGAGGATGCAGGCAGCAGAGGCCTCAAGAGATTTGAGCCTGCAGATGTTGTGGGTATCAGTCACTCACTCCTGGCCCCGAGAGGGGAGGAATTCGGAAAGCAGAGCAGGGGTATGCCCTCATATTAGCTATACATTCATTCCCAACTTCGTGGTCAATATCTTTTTTTTGAGTCAAAGTCTCACTCCATTGCCTAGGCTGGAGTGCAGTGGCATGCTCATGGCCACCCCAGCATCGACCTGCTGGGCTCCAGGGATCCTTCTGCCTCAGCCTTCCAAGTAGCTGGAACTACAGGCACGCACTACCATGCCTGGCTAATTTTTGATTTACTGTAGAGACGAGGTCTCGCCAAGTTGCCTGGGCTGGTCTCGAACCTGCGGGCTTAGGCAATCCTCTCGCCTTGGCCTCCCAAAGTGCTGGGATTACAGGCTGAGCCACTGAGCCTGGCCTTTTTTTTTTTTTTTTTTAAAGAAAAGAAAAAGTGTTCACATCCCACTAACAAACATGTCTGAGTTACTGTGATTTTGAAGCCGTGTCAGTAGAGTTTGGCATGAGACTCTGAGAGTCCTGCCAAGAGCACGGCCTGTGTGCCCAGGATAATGAGGATGGGCACCCCGCAAGAAGGGTCCTTCCAGTTCCAGGATCTTATTAGAAGGCTGAGAATAACTAAATTATGAGAAGACGTGGTCTCCTGACTCTGAATTCTAACATTTTTAAAGACTTTTTACTGCAAGCTGAAATCAGTATTTAAATTTCTCAAGTAGCATCTTCAGATGAAATTTTCCTCAGAACAGACATATGTTTACGAAAAACAGAAGGCAAAAAATAATTCAGAAAGAAAAAAGTCCCAATGACAGTGTCAACAAATCTCTGTAAATACTAATTTTAAGTTTTAAAGGCCCACCAGGCTGAGCTTTAATTTGACAAAGTCTGAGCGCCCCCTGATGGTTAATCAGGGGTCCTACAGCAGGTGCCATTTTTGGCTGTCTGGGGTCGTCAACTTCTTCCCTTTAAGGAATCGAGCAAGTGATTGTTCTTACCTGTTTTGTGCAGAAAAATCAAGGTCTGTGGACTTATGCTAAGAAATATGGAATACAAGGGAAGCTACTTGGCATAATTTAAGCCAAATACAGATTGCCAGGCCAAAGAGAGCGGGGAGCTCCTGTGTGAAAGCCTACAGGACTTCAGGAAAATCCAGCTTTATTTCACTGGGCTGCTGACTCCTCTCGATCTTGATGCTGTCCCAGGGAAACGGCAGAGACCGGCAGGGCTGTCGGGGCCACTGCCCCACCAGCGTATCGGCCGCAGGCGGCGCCCTCCGCTGGCCACTCCCGCAGCTACAGGGCAGGCACGGATGCCACCCACGCGCCCGGCTGGGGTGCGGAGCTGGTGACTTCTGCTACCTTTCCCCCAGGCAATTATGCGGCCGCGCACACCCCTTTCGTCTGGTCAAACGTGATCTCCATCCACCCGGCAAACTGAAGTTACAAGGCAAGAAACAAGCAAGCTGAAGCTGCAAGGCAGGCTGTTGAAATCTACTCTGCATGGAATCAATGGCCCCGGGAGAGTGAAACAGCTTCCTGGGGAAGGTAAAGCGAGACAATGTTTGCAGAGGAGAGGAAGCTCTGGCATGCACCCCGGAACAAAAGGGAACAAGTGGTCTTTACTCCGAGAGCGGCTTCCTATTAGGACTCACTCCTTCGTGCATTATGCTTTTCATCCCCACTCAACCACAAAATGATTTTGCTGAGGCAAATACAATGGTAGAAAAAGATTTACACTGAAAGAATCTTTAATAATAAACTGTTGCCGATCTGCCTACTTGCCCGTGATTTATAATACAATAAACATCGGATTCTATTACGGCTCATGCACTGAAGCTGCTGCTCTGAAAAACGGAATATGAAAGCCCCCCAGCCCCACCACCATCACAATGAAGTGAGCATGTATAAATGTGCTAAGAGTATCTCTTTGCATCTTTTATAGTTTGTGTGTATTAATCTGTAACGCTTATTAAGAAAGTCATTGCTATGCAAAGCAGCACCCAATCCCTTTCTCTGGCTTTTCAACAGGAGTGCACTGTTTAGCCAATAGGACGGACCCTCTGGCCCTCATTCTGCATTCATCACAGGCAACATTTGCACAATGTATCTCTCAAAGGCGGCTGAAAAGAAGGCCTTAATACTCATGTAAACAACTGCAAACCAATTACTTAATGAATCAGGCCCACACATAATGAGGTGCAGACAAAGAGCTATAAATGCATTTTTGCGCCCAAGCCGCTGCTTTAAAGTAAAATCCCTCAGCTGTAGTTTGGGCTTAACTAGCACATCATAATTATTGTCTCTAGGACATCAGAGGAAGCCATTTTTTTTTTTTTTTTTTTTTAGGTCCAGCGGGGTCTTTTTTTTTGAGGTTGCTCATCAGCTCACTGACAAAATAGAGCAAAGAAGAATTTTTAAAAGTGCTACAGCAGCACTGCACTGTTATGTTTATTCTCAAGTACTGGGTTTCGAGACCACTTGTAAAAGCAATAAAGCACAAGGAGTGACTGCAGTAAGTGGGATCCTTAAATGTAAGCCTCTAAGAAATTTCAGCGAATCCAGATACAAACAGCAAAACCTGAGCTCTCCAAAGCCCAGGGTGGCATATTAACAACACCAAACCCAGCACAAGAACCAAACCGTGACAAACAGTACGCCAGACCCATGTACTTGATGCCCAGACCTTTCATCGTGGGATTATTATCAAGTGTCCAGAACCGAGAGTTGCTTGAAGACCTTTTTGTGTTTTCTTAAAGGGGGTGACAAGTTACTTGTAATTTATTAGAAAATTAATTTCATGCAGAAGCAACGGTTAACAAAGGCCTCTTGCCCAGTCTGAAGGGGGAAAAGTGTGATTTTAGTTCAGTGAAATACAGACAAGATACAAAATTATCAGGCTGAGAAATGTTTTACAAAATCTAATTGCTTTCAATGTATTTAAAAATTGCCCCCGAGAACCTGTATAAAGAAAATTTAAGAAGAAGTGGGTTTTTGAGTGCCTCTAAAATATAATGGAGACAAACACTTTTAACAATCTTTAACAACTCAAGGGATGCACTATTAAGCCAAACCCTGAACACTATCTGTAGAATTCCTTGTCTTTTAAAATTTCTTTTAGAAGACCTAGAACTTTAATTTATAATCTAATCATAAATATGTCATACTTTAACTTTTTTCTTGTCCCATTTCTTTCAAAAGTATGGATGAAAATCCAGGTACTGAAGATAATGATTTCTGATAATTAAATGAGTATTTCCCTAAAATAGAACTTGTCAAGTTTCTAAAGGCAAGAATTTTTGAAAATCAATCTCATTTTAATACGGTCCAGGTCCTAAAAATATTGTAATGTTTTTACAAAATTATAAATGAAGATAGGTTTTTTTTTGTATTTAAAAAATACTACATTTCCAATCAAATCATTTTATGTTATGGGACATTATAGGTTGCATTAGAAATGCACAGTTTCTGGTTTGAAATTATATCAGGGTAAGCAATTAATTCAAATATAATGCAATCATCTAAAGAACACCTTTTTAATGACCAATGCTATTACAAAAAGAAACCGGCTATGCTGTCTTAAAAGATATTTAGCCTGAAGCAAAAGGGTGAGGTATTTCATCAGACATTGCTTATATTCTCATCTATAAATTCCTCCCAAACAACTTGAAGCCACTGCCTGATTGGCATTTTCTGTCGATGACAAATCAGCACACAACGCATTGCTCAAAAAACTTACAGGGAGTGCTACAGTTTAACAGATGTGAAAAGATCCATTTTGTTCTGGATGGAAAATAAGAAAACATCAGAAAAGGAAAGAGTAATCTAAGCTACATACTTGATTAAAGAAGAGACATGTAAACCATGGATATCCAGCCAGTGCCAGTTTATATAGTAGCCGTCTCAGCAAGAAGAAACACACCACTTTCTTTCTCGCAAGGCCTGGTGTTTTCTCTGCCCTTTCCTGACAACCTCCATTCTGTAGTCTCTAAGCAGTCCTACTGCGAGCAGCTGTAGACGCTAATTTGTGGTTCACTGAGGTGTCAATTGAGTCTTAAACCAAGGAAACAACAGCTGCAAAACAATACTTGGCTCTGGTGCAAATATTTTCAAAGGTATACGAAAGTTTCAACTGTTATTTTAGATAAACAAAAACCCAAACCATAACCCTCCAAGTCACACAACAAAATCATACGCAGCCAGAGTTTAATTCATTGCTTAGTGACATTTCTCATCTTGTTGCCGCTATTCAGAAAGCCTTTCACGACATTACCTTGACAAAGGACTTCCTTCACTAGATGAAGAACTCCCTCCCGAGGCGATTTTGTTAGTTGTCTTTGTCTTGAATGTACTGCTGCCAAGATTCAAACCTGTGGTGAGCACAGACAGGCAGGGTGAGTGTCAGCTGCCATGTGGCAATGCACAACATGCAGGAAGACGGCTCCCAGGAATTTGGGGGGAAACAAGCATTGAACAAGCACTGGCAGAGGAAGGTGCTCAAGCCACAGAGGCAAGGGGGCCGCGGAGGCCAAAATACAGTGCTGCTGGTAGAACACTGAATGGGAGCGGGGGTTTCCTGTGATGCTTAAGCAGAGGCCACACAAAATAAAAAATACACCTCCCAAAGAGCTCAACTTTAAGCGACTAGGATGCACATGGAAGCACACAGGTCTCTACGGTGGCTCAAAGCCCTGGACGATTCCACTGTCATGGCACAGCAGCAGCAAACCAGGCCTCAGAGATAACTGACATCCCTAGATGACAGCTGCCCACCCACCCATCTGGAAGTCCGACTGCCAAATCCTCTATTCTCCACCTCACAGAGGAGACTGAGTCTCCATTGAAAACCACCAAGGCCACTCCAATCAGCCTGGGAAGGCTGGGGAGGAGAAGGCACAATCCTCCACTATCCCTAGATTCTCCCATATGGCTCCCAGTCTGCAGGGGCAGCTCTGACCTCCACCTCCCAGGAGGGCGCAGCCTTGGATATTTCTGCTCAGGTCTGCTTCTTAACTGGCAGTCACTCAAGATCACAGCTAGAGCAGGCATGGGCATTTTTCCACAGACATTTGCTGAGTTTCTAACCTGCATGTCACCTCTGCAGCAACACCATTCTTTTAATAATGTGTCCACGTGCTTAATAGGACAGGGTCTTTCCAGACCTTAGTAAAAACAAAGACTCAAGGTTTAAGTGCTTTTCTTGGTGACAGGTCCAGAGACAGAGACCTAAAATATTGACACAGAAAGTAGCTGAAACATGCCCGGCTTCCTCACTAGTTACATTTGGGGGTGGTTCCTTGAGTTCAGAAGGCACAGCCTCACTGTGCCCTGTGACAACTCTGCAAAGCTTCTTCTGCCTCCCTGCCCACTGTCTGCTTCTCCTTGGAGCTCGGAGGAGTGCAAAGATCAGAGTGAGAGCAGGGGTGAAAAGGCAATGCACAGCCTGAGTCCCAGAGGCAGTATCTAATGATGCAAACACCAGCACAAGCACTTCTGCTGATTCTAATGCTGGAAACTTGCCATCTTGCAAAGTGCACAGTGTGCTCTTGAGAATGTGGGGTGAGGGACTGAAACTGGGGCGCTTGCCTATTCAACCTACAGAGCATCACTTCATTACAAATGAATTAGTAAAATGTGTTAATTATTAGCATATTCATAGTACCATACTTTTGGATACACATACAGGGAATTATAACTTATGTGAGATTTACTCATCTTTTGCACCTGTCCAATGAACTATCCAAAATACACTCGAGAGAAACACATTTGTAGAGTTATTCCAGACTGTGTGCATCTGCTAACTGGCTGTAACGCTTCAAGCAAGGTATCACTCTTATGGGCCTCATTTGTAAAATGAGGGGCTGGAAAAATACCTTCTCATAGCTCTCTGGATTCTAATTCTATGACTCAAATGAGAAGAAGGCATGAAAAGCAAACAGCTGAGAGTTTGCAAGTGAAGACGACCTCCGTCAGGATGGAGGCCCTGTTCCATATCTCGACAAATGAAAATGCTTTATGTTTGCAGAGTTTAAGTCACCACCACTGCCACCACAATGGCCGGCTCTCCCCAGGAGCTTTTTGTTTCCAGACACTGGACTGGGCACTTAGCCTGCAGTGGCTCACTGATTCCTCAAAGCAAACAAAATAACTGGATTTTGTAATGGCGGACTCTACCATTAAGATTATCCAGGAAATAGCTCTCCAAATGCAGACAGCTAAGGTTTGATGCACCATAAGCATCTCCCTAGAAAATATCTGAAGAAGACATCTTGGAGACAACTGGGAAATCTGAACACGGACTGGGAAGTATATGACATTAAGAAAACACTGTTCATTTGGGTAGGTGTTATTATGGCATGATGGCTATGTAAAAATACGAACATCTTTTCTGTTTCTTTTTGTATTCACTTACTTTTGCAAATGGGACTGAGGTGATTTATACTTTAAAAAATGGTGTAATAGGAAAACCATGGAAAACAATAGATGCACAAGTATTAAAAAATTACAATTAAAACAAAATCCTAGATTGAAGGACTACTATTCAACTTAAAATTGAGCTCTCCTGGAATTTATAGTCTTTTCATTAGAATAATTCAAAATCCCCAGCATTCTGTTGAGGGAAGGTCGCCCAGACAACACCACTTGCTGGGTGATAGGAGACTGGAGATGCAGGGAAGAGAAGGAATGTGGCCTCTCCCTGAGGTGGTTAGTGACGAGTCACCATCATGACCTCCAGACAGAATCCAGGGCCTGGGAGGACTGCCACCACACTGGGCAGCACACACCCAGGAGGAGTGAAGGGCTCTTCTACATCTGTTCACTGAGGATGAGAAAGCACTCGCTCACTCTGACCCGGTGACAGTGCGCTACAAAGTAAACTCCAGAAACCTTTAAAGAATAATTACCCTTCCCTGAACATAGCCCTGCTGCGGCTCTGGGCCTGGGCACTGGCTTGAGTGATGAATCGCCCTTACTCACCTGACAAGAGTGACACAGATGCCTCGACCTTGTGAAATCTGTCTTCAGTTTGATTTGTATTATCCTGAAGGGTAGACTTCTTCAGCAACTGGTAGGCTTTTGTTTCTATAGATTAAAAGAAGCACAGAAATACTGACTTTTCTGCAGCCCAGAGAGATGTTTCTTAAATTCTTCCTATGAGATCAATACTTTTCAAAAGCATGCAAATTCTTTTTTTGAATTGTCACTTTTTAGAAATTCTGAAAACAAGAAAACAGTTTAGTTGAACCCAGATTTCAAGACTCAAAAACAAGCTGTATGAGTTTATTTGAGGCTGAATTCCAGTTACGGTTTGAGTGGGTCTCTGGATAGGTTCAACACCATGGTGATATAGTGTCTCTTCCCTCTGAGCCTTGCAGGAGCAGCTATGGGAATGACGAGAAGAGACTGCTCGACCTCTGAGGTGGGCAGGTCTCAGAGCCCTCCCAGCTCCAGCCCTCAGGCTGGCCAGTCGCGTGCTGGGCTCTGGGAGAGGGGTTGGGGCAGGAGGGTAAGTTCAGAGTACTACAGCTGAGGAAATCTAGCCACGGCATGCCATGGGAAGGAAGCAAAGCCAGGTAACCTGTGATCAGCAGCAGCCTGGACCCGGCTCATGTGCACAGGGCACCCTTGGCCAAAGAACTCAAGTGACACAACTGTCCCCATTATGTTAAGTCTCAAGGACTCCTGGATGAAAGGGGAGAGGGAGGATTAGCGCTTCTGCAAAGACACAGCAAAACAGCATTCATGTCCATGCCTTCCACATGGTCACGAAAGGACTCCCGCTGTCAGCCCCAGGGTCTGACAGTCACTGCATTCCAGCTTTGCCTGCTCTACTTGAGAACTTAACCAGAGTCCCTGATTACTGGATTAAAACTAGCATCACAATGAAGAATAAAAGACATAACTAATCTTGCTCAACTGGAAATCAATTGAGATAAAAATGGGTATTTAAAGTGAGCATCATATTCATCCTGCTGTTCCGAGTGCCCTGCCCACCTAGGAGGTCATGCCGTCTCTTCTGGTCATTCTCACAGCTGCTTCTGCAAGGCCAGGAGGGAAGAGGCACTGTTCTACTATGATATTATATTAAGGGCTATGTAATTAAAATATGTACAGATCAGGGATTCTTCACTCTAAAGACAGGAAATTCTAAGGCAGCTCTATTTAACATTGCTGGACTGTGACATCAGTTTGGGATGTTGAAACGAGTATTTTGAAAAATCTAATAAGAAAACACCAGACATGGTGCACACAGAAGAGAAAGTACTACTTTATGTGATGTGTGTGTGTGGCCTGCACAGAAAGTGTTCCTGGTGAGGGCAGTCCCACTGTCCAGAGTGGCTCCAGCAGGAAGGCGTCATGACATGCTCCAGCTAATCCTAATGTCCAACTACTGCAGATGTGTAAGGTAATTTGGGGAGAGGGGAGATATTAATAAAATCAAAGACAATGATTTCTAAAGGTAAAGAATCACTGTAAAAGAGGTGAGAATGCCCTATTCTACCTTATGAAAAAGTGTTTCAGCTTTTAGGATACAAGTCCAGGTCTTAATGACAATATGCTATTTCTCATTCAATTACACTTATTTGGTCAAGGAGAAGGTAGCAAAGATGAATATTTAAAAGGCAAAAAGCAGTAGCTTGCTGATACATAGAGGTTCCTGGCTGCTGGAAGCTGGAGGGTGTCTGCTGTCTCAAGAGAATTGCTGACTCCAGCCAGATGACTCTCCTGATCCTCAGAAACCAGGAAGACACATGCTCCTGACTTTCAGGAGAGGGTTTTTGCCAGAAATATCAAGCTGGTAGTCCTGGGGTAGTTTCAGATTTGGGAGTACGTAAGCATTCTGCCCAAATCTAAGACAGAACTGATATTATTACTGCTCTGAGTCTAACAAGGGAGGAGATATCAATGTAAGGCCAATTTGCTTTCAGCAACAAGGGACCGTTTTGAAGCTCTGGAAAGATGGGCCTTTTCTATGTCCATACTCCTTCCATTATGGTGTCCTTCCTGTCCTTGAAGCACACAGGCTCTCCCTCAGGGCTGCCTGAGTCTGCTTCTGACGGCCTCACTTTCCTGCCTTGGTCTTTTCCCAGTCACACCGCCATAGATGTTGCATCCTTCGCCTTCCACGGCCCTTCTCCACGCAGAAGCCCTGAAGCCCACCTGCATGCGTCCATCTGTGATGCAGCTATCCTGACCTAAGCAGTTAACGAAGGGCCTGAAAATCAGGCTGAGGACTGCTGGGCACACCACCTACCCCAAGCCACATGTGTGCTTCCTCTGACACTTTAAGGCAAAGTGAAGCGGGAAAGGCCTAAGAAATGAGAGTGTCTGCTTAGAGGAATCGACTCCAAGGCAGGATCAGAACATGAAGCAGGTGGCACTGCCACCCCATGAAAACAGGCCACCTGGTGGTGGGACGAGATGTGGCAGAACTGGAGTCGTCCTCCTGTAGAGCATGTCACACCTGTGTTCTGGTCAGAATTGCTGCCTGAAGCATCATGTGACAGGCCGGGAGATGATCCATGCAGGAAAAACAGCACTCAGGTTTGGTTGAAAAATTAGGAGTGGTTAAAGGCCTGCGAAGAAACTAGGTTGGAGAGGGAGGAGGGGTTCAAGGACACAGACACTGCAAGCAGACCAGATGGGCAGGGACTGTGTGTATAGACAAGTGACTCTGGTCAGGCAAGGGGCAGAGGGCGGGCCAGCCTGGAGCAGGCTGGGCAGCACATGCCCTGTCCACAGGGACAGCTGTCCCAGGGACAGCCAATCGCTGCCAGGTGGAAAGTGGGCCTGGCCTTGCCAGACTTTGGCCTTTTCTTTATTCTTTTTAAAAATAAAACACTGCATAGGCAAACAGAACATATTTGTCTCCTTGAAACTAGATGGTTGTGAACAATTTTTTTGTGTTCACTGAAAGTGGTACAAGAACACTCAGGGAAGAACTGCAGCCAAAGGATGCAAGGCAGCTGTTAGGAAAAGCTTCTTCGTAAAAGGGCCAAGACCCTGACTGCG
Organism: Tarsius wallacei; assembly: GCA_963574415.1. Lineage (NCBI taxonomy): Eukaryota > Metazoa > Chordata > Mammalia > Primates > Tarsiidae > Tarsius > Tarsius wallacei. The sequence goes on from CAUYQG010194505.1 coordinate 43,242, forward strand.
TGGCCTGGGGACTCCACGGCTATGTAACGGTTTTTAAGGAGCTTTCTATGCCAGATGTCCAGGTTTCAGATTTGCAGGCCAGAGTATACTTTTTGCTAGGAATTCTCAAACAATTCAGACATCCTCCTCAAACAGGCTAGATCTGACCAGGGTGCCTATTTCATGAAGCAAAAGAGAAAAGCTATAGTCGTGAAGTTTATGGCAACTCAGGTCCAGACTTTTCTGAAAGGAAGAAAGTCAAGAATCAAGAGGCCAAAAGCTGCACCGTGTTAATGTCCTGCAAATTCATAGTTATTAAATCAATGAATGAACTGAAAAAAGGAGCAAAAGTAACACATCTAGATGTTCAAGTCAGCCTGCTATAAATTGGGTGGGTTAAAGTTGATATATTTCCAAGGGGAAAGAATTTAGTTTTCTCAACTACAAGCAAACCATATGTCTGAATATTTGAGGATCAGGTACTGCCTAAGGCTTCACTTTCTAGCCTGCCTCAAAACTCCAGATAAATACTTTCTCCTGTGAGTAAAGTTCAACTCTCAGAAAGCACCGAGTAATGAAAATGATTAAACAACAAACATTTCTAAAGAATACAATCATTTTCAGTTGGAATATTCTGGTACACACAGAAACAAATACACAAGCATGCTCAAGCTTTCACTGCTGAATCTCTCATTCGGGCATCTATTATATACTCAGGTCTGTGTCAAAATTTAGTTTAAAAAGTAGAAAAGACTGCAGTTTAAAACATAAAACAAGGCAAGGAGTCCCATCCCTCCTGGAGGTTAAAATCTATCCTATTAACTCCAGACTGATGACATCATGAGAGAAATGCACTCTCCCTGCGTTGTTCTATGTGCTGCCTAAACCCAGGCATCTATCTCTTCCAAAGTGTTGAAGGATCACTAAGCCTGTTTTTTTTTCTTTTTGATATGCATTTTGTGTCTAGAAAATAGAAACAGCTAGAGAAAGAAAGTGAAAACACGCTGAATAAAGGGAGATAGGAGAGGGATGATGTGGAGAGGAGAAAGAAAAAGCCTCAACTTCTTATGTTTTATTCTCTTTTATATGCAAATGTACACCTGCTAAAATACTTCTAAATCTACAAACAAGAAGAAAAAGAAAATATCTGATGAACAAGTGCTTTTAACAACCCATTACAAGAACCAGATAAATGTGTGGCTCGCCAGCCTCTGAGGGTGTCTGGAGGCGGGAATCCACCCATTGCTTTTGCTGAAATCCATAATGGAAAAAGAAGAGTTGAGCCTGGAAAAGGGATAACAAAGGGAGATGCAAACCATGCTACCACTACAGCTAGCAGCGACCTTGAACTGACGAAGCACTGGGCACCTTACAGGAAGAAAGGACATTTGCTATTGTGCAGACAGTTTAAAATTAAATTGGAAAATGCTTCCTGTCTGTTGAGGCCCCCAGTGCTGCTACTTCTTATGTATTTCCACCCCCATGTGGTTTCTTCACCCACTGCCCTAGATGTGTTGCTGACACCGCAAACCTAGTCACTTTTACAAAATAAAATAAAAGTGTGAAATATATTTCTTCAATTATTCCAAAAGATAAATAGTACCACCGAAAATTCAGAAACAATTTGCCCGTAATTGTTGAAATAAAAACAAGAAACTAGGGTAGTGTGCTTTTATTACAATTATGACAATACAGAAAAAGCATCTATATTTAGAAGCTTTTGAAAGAAGGCAGTGAGTCTGTAAAATGTGTGACATACAGGTGTGGATCCATAACCAGAACTGCTTTTCATGTCCAGATGGTCTGTACTAAACTCTGCTCTACCATTTGACTGGGCCTCAAATCCACTGTCAAGGCCACACTCTGCACTCACAGAGGGCTGACAGGCGAGAACAGACACTCCTAGTCTACACAAATCGCCTGGGGCTGCTTCAGAAAATAGATTTACATCAAAGGTTTAATTTCTATGGGCCAACTCAACAATTAAATCCCCAAATAAACGCCAGGCTTGTAACTGACCTTAGCAAACATTCCCAAAATGAACTGAAACAGTTTTGCGGGTATTACTTCCTCCAATTTTACAACCACAGTGTCTGCCACTTAGTATTTAATTGTGGGAGGCGAATTTTCAACTCTCAAACGCACAGAACCTTTGACTTTTCAAGTGTGAGTAATCTTGACCAGAAAGCTGTTTTTATTGGGATAATTGAATAGTTTTTTTAAAAAAATTTCAGCAATGTGTACTCAATTTAGGTAATGAGAGGGATCAGATTAATGACAATACTGTCACCATCTCTATAGTAGGACCAGGATAATTACTGTGTAAGATAAACTGGGTGCTAAAAGCATAAAATATCAAGAAACCCCTCCTTACCACCTGTGGTAGATAGACTAGTGTTGCTCTCTTTCCGTACAAATTCATACCCAGGACCAGAAAATATGACCCTATTTGGAAATAAGTTCTCTGTGGATGTATTAGTGAAAGATCTCAAGGTGAAATCATTCAGCGTTCACAGTGGGCCCCAAATCTACTGGCTTGCATCCTTAAAGGAAGAGAAGACAGAGAGACACTGACAAGCAGGCCATGTGAAGATGGAAGCAGACACTGGACTTCCACCTCCACTGCCAGGAACCACCAGCGCCTGGAAAAGGCAAGGAAGGGGCCTCCCTAGAGCCCATGACGCTGTTGACACCTTGACTTCACACTCCTGACACCCAGAACTGTGACAAATCATATTTCTGTTGTTTTAAGTTCATGATGCTTTGTTACAGCAGCCCTAGGAAAATAGTACACCCCGACATGCAATTTTACTAAACGATCTAAAGCCTCACCTCTTCTCTCTGTCAGCTTTGGTCTTCTGTGTAAAATAAGTGTGCTTTACAACACGACGTACAAGGACCCTGTTAGCTTTGAGATGCTTGCTCCATAGTCCTCAAACCTGGGAGTCACCTGGATGTGTTCTAAAATACTTCTGCCTGGGTGCTACCCCCCAACGGTCAAGATAACTGGTCAAGGTTGTGGTCGGGGCATACGCATGTTTTAAAACTCCACATGGGAGCCGGGTGTGGTGGTGTGTGCCTATGGTTCCAGCTACTTGGAAGGCTGAGGTGGAAGGATCACCTGAGCCCAGCAGGTCGAGGCTGCAGTGGCCGTGAGCGTGCCACTGCACTCTAGCCTGGGCAACAGAGTGAGACTCCAACTGAAAAAATAAAAATAAAAAAACTCCACATGGGATTTCACTGTGCAACCTCTGCAAGACTTTCTTTCAGTACTTAAGAGTTTTCTTGACTGCAGAAGCGTCCAACCAAGAACATTCTTCAGAATAGTGCCTTTTATTCTTTGCTGACCACGTTGAGTCAACACCACCATGTGCAATGCAATGAGGAATGCCTTCCTCCTGCAAGCAGCAGGCAGCAGACCCCCTATGTGAAAACGAGCAGATTGAATCCTGCCTGGGAGATAGGGCCAGGTGGACTGCATTGGACGATCCAGCTATGTATGGTGGTTTTGCACAAGTTGGGAGTTCCCTATCTCATGCATTGCCAGCAATACGCACGTCTTTACTGATTCTTGTCAGGAGAGCACTTCCAGGACAGACAGGTGAAGTACATTCTCAGTAAAGTCTCAGTGCTTTGGTACTTAGTACTGTACTTTGGTGGCACAAAGTCATCACCACAGTCTTTTCTCCCAGGGTAAATCCAGTCACCAATGCCAACCTAGCCATTGTATATTTCCAGCCCTTTTCCAATTGATGTAAAGCTCAAGGAGTAATATTTTGGGAAGCAATGCCCAGAGCCCCAAGTGGCACCTTCCAAGCCCACACTGACTTTCTGGAAAGACTCTAAATGAATGTCTTAGTATGACCTTGAATATTTCCGCTTGTCAAAGAATATCAGTGAGGAATGGAACAGTCAGGCAACCACTTTCAACACAGCTTGACCAAAAGAATTGGTGTCAAAGGAATGAGAGGTTGAATGGACTTTCTTAGAGGCTTAATCCTCTCGAGATGAAAGCTGAGAGCTCTTTTCACATGGAGCTTAAGGAGACTGATCTTACCAGGACAGGCAGGGGTGGAGGGAGTGACTCAGAGATAGGATTCTGATCTGAGTCAACAAGCATTTAAGAAATTCCTTACTAGTCCCATTTTTATTCATTTGTTGGACAGATTAAGTGCCTATTGAATGCTGGATTTTATGACATTCAGCACAGTTGCAACATTTGCTAAAACTAAAACTCATTTAATGCTGAAAGGTAAATTTCGTGTGAATACAAATATCAATGTGGGGACTTTCACTTTGGGCACTTAAGGAGTTCAAAGGGAGACTTTCTCACACAGCCAGAGAAACATCACTTTCCTCCAGGCCTAAGAGTTTCAGGAAAACATCTACCGAATACCCTATGACCCATGTGTGATCTCAGAGGCCTGTGTGTGCCCAGGTTTGCCCTACCTTATAAAGGGCACAACTCCTGGCACAGCCCAGCACTTGGATGTCCCGGCCAGCTGCCTGCCTCTCCAAGCCTCACCCAAGAGAAAGGAAGGGTACGCTTTGTTCACCATGGCTCCCAAAGCAGCCACGCAAAGCTCACCTTTTGCTATGATGTACGCTGATGTTTATCTGATCCAGACATCCTGATGCACTTGCCTTTCTGGTAAGATAAAAGAGGAAGGGTGGTGGGGCTCAGGTCCTAAGTCTGAGCTCAAGGTCCAGCACACTGGCTCCATGGCCTTGAGCAGGACACAACCTGTCGAAGTTTCTGCATGCTGGTTGCAGGATGAAATACTAATATTTACCTATAGGACAACTGTGAAGATTAGAGACTAGTGAAGCCTTAGTGAGGGCAGCACCCAGCCCTCTGTGGTCTCTGCTACCTCAGGATTCAGCCACAGTAAAGGTATAATGCACATGCAAATGACATACTACTTATTATGTCATGAAAACATCACTTTCATAGATGTAAAAAATAGTCCTTGATTTCCACCTGGATTCTTTAGTAAGAACAGCAAGCCTAATAAAGGGTAGACTATGTCAACAACAACAGCCCATCTAGGCTGTGGAATCCCCATTCTGTGTGTGGGGTATGTTTGGGAGGGTTTCTGTATAAGTCTTAGCACAGAAAACTCACACGCTTCTAGAGCAGATGCCTTCCAAGTGGTGGCAAACTTTTCAAGGAGAAGCCCCTTAGCCAAGAAGACATCTGTTTTGGGTGACAGGCATGTGAGGAAGGGAAATGAAGATAAGAGGTAAGAGGATGCTGACATATTTACTTCATCAGCACAGCCTGAGAATCACAGTATCTCAGTGTTAGAAAGATTGCCAGAGGGCCCAGAAATGAGCATTCCCTCCACAGTGACCTCTAAGAGAGTTATGGTTCCTACCATGATTCAAGCACCCAGCACATAATCTCAAACCTGAAAGACACTTAACCTGGTTTTGCTGAAATAAAGAGCTAGAAAGCTCTTTTGTTACTGAGCTATGCTCTATAGTTAAGCTCAATGTTTTGCCTTGTATGTGGCAGTCCCTTACCTACTAAAGAGCTAGAGTGCCTTTTTTGGTCCAATGTCCCCAGGACTATCATCCTCCTGAAAACAGTGTACCTCCAGAGCCTCCGCCTGCTTCCTGTGCCTGCCAGGTTTCACCTTATTCCTTCTCTGCCACATCTTTTCTGAAGTGGTTGTATAGTAAGTCAAGACTCACAGAAGGATCCAGGCTGCAGAGGGTACTTTTGGACTGCCAAAAGTTACTTATGTAACTTCTGGTTAACTCAAAAAACAGCCTGAGCAAGGAGCTTTTAAGGGTAACATCTGGGTGCGGGTACACCAAAGTAACCCAAAGTCTCAGAATAAAGCAGCCTTACCACAAGTGAGGCTCACACAAAATGAAACCACAGGAAAATGGTGAAGATGATTTCAGTGTATTGAGAACTGGTGCCCTCATTGGACTCCTGCTTTAAAAACCATTCCACAAGCCGGGCTCGGTGGCTCAGCCTATAATCCCACGCCTTTGGGAGGCTGAGGTGAGTGGATTGCCTGAGCCCGTGGGTTCGAGACCCACCTGGGCAACTTGGTGAGACCTCATCTCTACAATCAAAAAAAAAAAAAAAAAATCAACCGGGTGTGGTAGCGTGCGCCTGTAATTCCGGCTACTCGGAAGGCTGAGGCGGAAGGATCGCCGGAGCCCAGCAGGTCAAGGCTGTGGTGGCCGGGAGCGGCCACTGCACTCCAGTCTGGGCGACAGAGTGAGACTCCAACTCCAAAAACAAAACAAAAAAAACCCCCCAAAAAAACCATTCCACACATGTGTGTGCATTTTGCAAAGCACATTCCACGGAACATTCACTCTGTTGGCTGCTAGTAGGATCGTTCCATTTTCACATGGACAGTAAGTTATTGGAAACTCTAGATTCACACTTTCAAACACTTCTCTGCCAGAAGTCTTCTCCGCTGGAAGTCTTCTCCAACTCTTCAGTATACATCATGCATACCACAGAGGGAGTGGGAAGGACCACATGGGGTTCGGCCATGACATGTGTCTTCCCTGAAGTTTCTTCTGGGTGGAGCATTGCACAGAACGCATTTTGGGAAATGTTGCATGAGCCCATCATGCCTATATGTGAGCATATCCAGGGGCCTGTCACCTGGTGACCAGGGGCTCTGCAATGTCTTCATGTAAGCACACGAAGGTTACTGAGGGCATGGAGACACTGCAGGCAGGGACATATGAACCCTGACCCATGACAACCCAGGAGCTACTTCATCAATGTTTTACGTTTTTTCCTCTAAGGATTTCCTCATAAGAACTGGAAGTTCCAAGGTGTTATGAAACTTTCTTCCTTTTTGATAAGGTGAACATCTTTCTGGAGTCAAACCATCAATTGTGTTCTCAAGTAGCAATTTCTTGCAGAAATGAACTTGGCGGTACTATTGGGAAGTGCTGCCTCGGAGGAGTCACAGCAGCTCTTGGTCTCAGGCCTGGGAAGCCTTTGGTTCTCGGTGGTGACTGCAGCTCGGGGAAGTAAGCAGCTGCTAGAACCCAGACGGGAGGCATCCAGGCCTGCTGCTGGGGCTTGTCCCAGGATGGTTCCTTCTGAGACATGGCACCCCCACCCCTGCTTTTCTTTCACTTCAAGTTTACTTGTGAGATTCCTAATAACTAGATGTCACTGGTTTGGAAATGTTGGGGACCATAGGGGCCGCACAGCAGCCCAATAAAATTAATTATATTAATGTGAATGTGATCATTACATATCACAAGTCACATGGACTAAGTGTCTAGCACTTTCACATACATGATCTCATTTAACTTCAAGACAATCCTGTGAGGTAGTACATCCACTTTCCCTAGCACAGGGGCTGGGGCCAAGGGTAGAGAAACAGAGCAGAGAGGGAGAAAGCTGGCACTGATGGCTGGTTCTAATGCCCCAGATCAACTGCTACATTTCCTCAACCCTCCAGGAGACAGCTTCTGGAATACTCCTTTTCTTTGGAATATTCTAGAAGGAATGTAACCCATACAAACACAACCATCATGTACCTACACAAATAGGAAACCCCAGCAAAACTATTGTAAAGGAGCAGGCAGATTCTTTGGTAAACTACCTACTTGCCGTATTCTACCAAAAACCAAATCTCTAAAAAATTATGCCAAAGATATGAACATTTAATAAAGTGACGATGGAGCTTAGAGATCAAAGTTGCTGCAATGATGGGTGCAGTGACAGTATTAAAGCCAAGGGCACGGGAGGTACAGGGGTTAGGGCAGGGAAGGCTCAGGGTATGCTGGTAAGGACAGATAGTGAAAAGGACAGATAGTGAAAAGGCATAAGAAGAAGGAGGTGATATACCCAATGAGCAGTCATTTTAACACTTTCTAGTTCTGTCATGTTCTTCTAGCAGTTCACTTTAATTTACTCTCTAATCACTAGCCAAGGACAGAACCAGTTTCTCAGAGGTAGCTATTGATAATTGTTTTACAACTCCCTCCCCAGCCTGTTTTGTAAACAAGTTAACCTAATCAGCACTTTCTGACCTTCATGACAGACCCCATCAACATGGCAGTAATCATGTGACTCATCCACATCTGTCATCTGCCTGCTATCCATAACCTGATGTTAGTACCTGTGCTTACCTGCCTTCCATGATGACATGGAGCAGATCACCACCCAATCACCTTAATGACCTGTCACCATCAAGGATAAGATTTAAAAGGCATTCAACTTTAAGTAGCAGTAGCCATTGTTTTGTTAAGCATGTGCTCTTTGAGCTATGGCCCTCTCCCCTATCTTGGGGGAGGGGGTGAATCTCCTCTAATTTACTTTCTAAATAAACTATATTTTATCTACTTCTGTGTAATTTTTTGCATCTTTCATGCAGTACCAGATTGCAGACAGCCCCTCACTGGCCTGACCCAACATTTTGGAGGTCCCTAACATTTTTGGAAGTTCTACAGAGATTCTAGAACCCAATCTTTTTGGAGGTTTCACTGAGTCTGTGACCTAACAGAAAGCAATGGGTATTGCAGAGCACATGACTTTGCTAAGTTTCCTGTGTATCTCCCAGGTTTTTTTTTTAATGTTTAATATTTTGTCATACAACAGGCACAAAGCATTTTTTAAAAAATTATTGTCAACTACTGATAGATCAATGGCAGCTTGTTGGAATTAAAATTTATTTTAAAATATTAATGGCAAGTAGTCCTAATTGCTTCTAGCTAGTCACACTGCACTTCTTTCTGCATAAAGAAAAGTCTGGAACCCTAGTACTTAATTATTTCTTTTCTTATAAAGAAAGTCGATGAAGAAGTAGAAGAGATGTTACCAGGGCTGGGGAGATGGGGAAGTGGGTGTTAGTATTTAACAGATACAGAGCTTCACTTTGGGATAATGAAAATGTTGTGAAGATGGGCATGGAGGCTCATGCCTGTAATCTCAGCACTTTGGGAGGCAGAGGTGAGAGGACTGAGTCCAGGGGTTCGAGACCAGTCTGGGCAACTTGGGGAGACCTCGTCTCTAAAATAAACTGAAAAATTAGCCAGGCATGGTGGCACCTGCCTGTAGTTCCAGCTACTTGGAAGGCTGAGGTGGAAGGATTACCTGAGCCCAGCAGGTCAAGGCAGAGGCAGCTGTGAGCATGCCACTGCACTTCAGCCTGGGCGACAGACTGAGCCTTGATTAAAAAAAAAAAAAAGGCCGGGTGTCATGGCTCAGCCCTGTAAGCCTATAATCCCAGCACTTTGGGAGGCCGAGGTGAGAGGACTGCCTGAGTCTGTGGGTTTGAGACCAACCTGGACAATATGGTGAGTCCTTGTCTCTATAAGAAATCAAAAAATTAGCTGGGCATGTGCCTGTAGTTCTGGCTACTTGGAAGGCTGACGTGGAAGGATTACCTGAGCCCAGCAGGTGATGCTGGGGTGGCTGTGAGAATGCTACTGCACTCCAGCCTGGGCAATGGAGTGAGACTCCAACTGAAAAAAAGAAAGAAAGAAACATGGTCTGAAAGTGGATAGTGGTTATGGTTGTACATCAGTGTCAGTGTACTTAATGCCCCTGAACTGTACACTTAAGAATGGCTAAAAAGGCAAATTTTATGTTGTGTCTATTTTACCACAGTAATAAATCAATTAAAAAGGAAAAAAAGTAAGTTTATGAAAAAATAACATTTGCATTAATTTTGGGGGAGTTCAGCTACTCTCAGCAAGGAATGACTGGAAAGAAGACTGAAAAGAATGAGCACTACTCATTTCCCGATTTCTCCTCAACAAGCTTTTCTCATTTTAATGGATATTAAGTCCAGAGGCCCTGAGATACTTTTGCACTTAAAGGTAAATGCCAGGGAAGAGCATCTACAGGACTTCTCAGTTTCCTGCAGTTTGGGGTCATCTGCATTTCTATTAACAGAAACAGTCAATAGAGGAGTATACTAGAGTTTTCTCAAAATGAAGAATGAACACACAATAAACATACCACTGGGAAAAATGCTTAAAAGCAAAGAAAGCCTCTGCATTTTGGAGTGACATATTATGTGGATGCATAATATATACAATAATTGCTCTACTATAAACTCCTTTTCCAAAAATCAGAGTTTATCACAGAAACATGAGTTTAAAAAGTTAATTATCATGCCATGAATTGTATTCCATGAAAGCGAGTCCTTCTTTTCTGCTTATAAACAACAACAAAACGACCACATATGCAGATGCATGCCTCAGCGCCTTGGTGTGATGGTGTATTTACTTGTATAAATATTTAAAGTCAGACCTTTGAATTTATAATTAAGTAGTATACCACTTTACAAAATAAGGTACTAGTAAATTTAGATGAATGACAAACAGAACTCTGTTCAGAATACTAATTGTTGCTGTTGATATTCTAAAACTAAAAAAAGTCATGATATCATTCAGATTCCATCTAAACCAGCCTAATACATTTGCAGAAATCTTAATAGGTCTTGATGAAGCCTGATTGGCAAAATTTTTAAATTATCAGACAGGATTTGTTATAACTGAGGCACAAGCAAGCTTCTATCTGGCAAGATAGAGGAAAGCAAGAAAAGAGTAAAATCAGAAGTGTTTGTGGTTTGCCAGGTGATGATTGGGCTCTCTCCAGGGAGTCTAACCTTTACACAGGGATGCAGGGGCTGGAAGGGTGCATAAGGAAGGGTATTACAGGTATGAATGTATCATGTGATGATGAAAAACACAATATACACAGTCATTTTCCACCTTTGTCTTTGTTAACATAAGTGAAAGGTCATAACCGGATCTTGAACAATTATAATACTATAAGAAAGCGTTTGGCAGTAATGGGAAACTGTGGGGGCGGGGAAGCTGGTATTGGCAGTTGAGGGAAACTGCTAGGGGAGGAAGGGGCAGTTTCCCTCAACTGCCAATCCCATCCCCCCATTTTGATTCTGTGTATTTTCTGTAGTAAGCATTAATTCATTGTGCAGCAAAAATATGTAATTTTTAAAAACTCAAAAGAATTAATAAAGTCCTTTCAAGCTAAAAAAACAAAAACATAAGTGAAAGGCTATAACATGGATTTAATATACCAACGAAAGAACATAACATGGATTTAATATACCCAATAAGCAGCCATTTTAACATTGCCTAAATCTCATGTTTTTCTAACAGTAAACTTAACTTACCCTCTAATCACTAGCCAAGGATAGAACAAGGTTCTCAGAGGTAGCTATTGATAATTGCTTTACAATCTCCCTTCCCAGCTTGTTTTGTACTAATTAGCTTTTCTATTTCAAGTATTTCTCTCCACCCATAAGACCCAAGTTAACCTAATCAGCCCTTGGTGACCTACTTGACAAACAGATCCCATCAACATGGCAGCAATCTTGTGACTAACTCACCCATCTGCCTGTTGTCCATCACCTGACGTTAGTACCTGTACTTACCTGCCCCTGCATGATGATGTGGAACATACCACCACTAATCACCTTAACGACTTTCCCCCATCAAAGGGAAGGATTAAAAGGACTCATCCAAGAGCAGCCAGTCACCATTGCTTTACTAGACTCTGGTGTAACCATGAGCTCTTTGAGCTGTGGCTGCTGCCATGTATCCTATGCTCTGGCCCCCCCTCCTACCTTTGAGAGGTGAATGCTCTCTCTCGTGCGCTCGCGCTCTCTCTCTCTCTCTCTCTCTCTCATTCCCTCTCTAATTTACCTTTTAAATAAATTATATTTCCTAATCTAACTTCTGTGCAATTCTTTGCATCTTTCATGTGGCACTGGATGCACCCCAGACACCCACACCCCCAGTGCGCCTGACCTAACATTCTGGAGGCCCTGCTGGGGGTGTGACTTAACAATAAGCATGTGCATTCTGCTTCTATGATGAATCTCCTGCTCCAGCATGCAGTAGTTAAACACACTTGCTCTTAGTGGGGTCCACAAGTCACTGATCTAGAACGTTCTGATGACATAATAAGGTTGAAGCCTGTGTTTGAAACTCTTAGGCAACCATAGTTTTACCTGTGATTGGAACCTCTGCAGCCACGTTTTCTTCCTTGCTCTTGTCTTCACTGCTGCTCAAAACTTCTAAAAATGGAATGCCTAACAATAAAAATGTATTTCAAAGTTAAGGATCTTTGCTCGGGGTTTTTTTTGGTTTGGGTTTTTACCTGCCATTCCTTTTATTTTCATTGCCTCCCCACCTCCTTTTTTTTTGGTCAGAAACCTATCCTAAAATTAAGGTATCTCTATGTTGCTTTTATGCAAAATAATTTAGCATGACATCTATCAAATTAGGGTGGGACTTAAAATGAGTGAGCCTCAAATCCTGCACATGTGTACTGACTTCTGAATACTTCCTGAGCAACTCACAGCTGTCTTGGAAATACCATTAAAGTAGTTTACTGGCACGTTTTAACAGTGATGCGAAATTGATCACAATATAAATTTTGGGGATAGAAATTCATTGATTGTAATCATCTGTTTAAAGTTTGATAAGGTTCTAGTACAACTAAAAGTTATGTTTGAAATGATGAGTAAATTCTATTCAGTGATATAAAACACTTCATAGTACCTTATAAAATCATTTTAATAAATGTCTTCATGCTTGTGGAATCAAAATTATCTACTGCCAAGAGATTTGTTTTGTTAAGATTTCACAATTCCTGCTTATTTTATTAGAAATTCAGTAGAACAACCAACCTACAATTCAGTTTCCCATTCCTGTTAACTGAAGGGGAACACAGATACTTATTGGAATCCAGTGTAAAACAAAAGCATGCTATGCATATTGAAATCAGAGGTGCTCTGTAGTCAGCGGTGTCTTCCAGGTGCACCTTGGGAGCGAGCATGTTGAGTCGATGCTGAATGCCGAATGCCTTTTTGCTGTGGACAGACCCTTGAACAATAGTTACCTTGTTCCCCTGGAGGAACGCGGTCCAGCTGTGGCCCGGGCTTGGCTTCCTTTATCCTGCTCTCCTCATGCAGAATAGGCGGCAAGCTGAGGGACGATTCAGCACCGTGAACAGCCGACACATCCTCAGGCTTCTCTGCAAGGGCTGTTTTCAATAATGATGTTGCCTACAGTGTTTTTTAAAAAGCACAAAGAAATAAAAAACAAATTGTAGCCACATTCCTTGTTCTCAAAGACTCAGCCTTCAAACATAATTTTAAGTTAAACTTTACTGAGGGTTTAATTTGCTTCCTGACATCTAACTGAAATTAAAATGTTGTCAAGATAAAATAACATCTGATTATTTTCCATTATAACTTGTTTTTTTCTTTTACAATTTACCCTCACAATAATATATTTTTTGAGGACTGAATCTCATGTAATGCAGAAATGTTCTTCTATTTGTTAAGTATGGAGATGAACTGTGATCTCCTCTGTTAATCTGAACTGGTTTGTCCTTAGACACATACAAAAGTCAGAGTCCCAGACCTCCTTTCTGAAGAAAAATGTACTCTTTCATTGCATGAATTCTGTTGTCTAGGCATGTAAGACAGACTTGGTTTAGACTGAGGGTGAGATCTGGAAAAATATAACTTTGTAACATCCCCATCCTCCTAGAAATGACCCTTGAGCTTCCCACATATGAGACAATTACAGAAAATGTGTGGTTGAGGAGGATGTACTTAGCAAAAAGACAATTGACCTTATTCTAAATCCTGATTTTCAATCGAGGAGGAAGATAACCCTGCACTTCACCTGTAAGTCTGCTGGGGAACTGGGAAACTCACCCACTAAACTGCCTCTCTCTCTTCTTTTCTTTTCTTTTTTTTTTTTTGAGTTGGAGTCTCACTCTGTCGCCCAGACTGGAGTGCAGTACCTGCTCCTGGCCACTGCAGCCTCGACCTGCTGGGCTCCGGTGATCCTTCCGCCTCAGCCTTCCGAGTAGCCGGAATTACAGGCACGCGCTACCACGCCCGGCTGATTTTTTGATTTATTGTAGAGATGAGGTCTCGCCAAGTTGCCCAGGTGGGTCTCGAACCCGCGCGGGCTCAGGCAATCCACTCACCTCAGCCTCCCAAAGCATGGGATTACAGGCTGAGCCACTGAGCCTGGCGCTACTCTCTTTTCAAAGGGCACTGATTGTCTTACCTATATTACCCTGTGTGTTCTGGGCAAGGAGAAGGATACAGATTTTATCAAGTCAACTTGAGAGGTGGAGAAAAAGTGGCAATTCCCGGAAATATGGCTCTGAACCTCCAGGTTGGTACTTTCCCCCCAGTAAAAAAGGTACTGGTAACAAGAGCTGAACTTCTAGTAGACAACCACTGATTCACATGGTCCCACTGCCAGAGTGTATATTTCTCTCTCACTTCCTATTGAGAAGTGGCAATTTGCTCAGGCAGCTGGAGAAGAAACCTTGGTGGTGGCAATGGTGGGAACCCACTGCTCTCTGACAATGTTAGTGAAACAGGGCAGTGTCCAATCCAACCTGTGGGAAGTAGACATGAGACCATACAAGCTAATTTGAAGGGTAGAACTGGACAAAGCCTCACAACTCATGTTTAGCCCAAGAGGGAAGTGATAGCATTGCAATTATCCCTCCAAGGGGCGAGAACACCCTTTCCTCGTGGTTGACATGGAAGAAGGTGAGGATGCTTGAACAGGGAGAATCACTGAAGTAGAGCATGAAAGATCTCATCTCGCGTGTTTGGCTTTTAAGACACTTTAAGGCAACAGCCTTCAGCCCTCAAATCTCTGCCAAGTTCTTATCCTCTGCCCTCTCTAGGACTAGCTGACCTCTTGGACCCATGGCCTAGCCTGGGAGCTGGAACAACTGATTTTTCAGGGCCTTAAGGAGTTCTAGTCTCCTTGGTCAAAAAATCTGGTGTCAAGTTAGCTTTGCAGTCAGGACCTTTTGTGGTCCAGTTCTAGCGACCAGGGGTTTTTCCTCTATTTCTATAAACCAGTTCCTGGATTTCATTCCAGCTGTGATAATTCTGTGCTGGGATGACCTGCTCAGTATCCCCTTTCTGCAGTTGGGATTTAGGCACAGAGTTCTACCCTCAAAGCCCAGGTTAAGGCTGCTTTCCATCACAGCTGTCATACTGCAATTTCAGCTGCCTTCATAGACCTCTGCCCTGCACCCATTTCTGGAATCTTCCCAGGAAAAGTGGGGTACAATGCAGACACCACCTCCTTGAACTACCTCTCTCAACTATCAATGTGCTCTCTGGACTGCCCTGGGGGTCTCCACCCATCCTGACCTAGTCTGCTGTATATGTGAAAAGCATTTTGAAATATATAAAAAAAAGCCGGGCTCAGTGGCTCAGCCTATAATCCCGCGCTTTGGGAGGCTGAGGTGGGTGGATTGCCTGAGCCCGCGGGTTCGAGACCTGCCTGGGCAACTTGGCGAGACCTCATCTCCACAATAAATCAAAAAAATCAGCCGGGTGTGGTAGCACGTGCCTGTAATTCCGGATACCCGGAAGGCTGAGGAGGAAGGATCGCCGGAGCCCAGTGTGTCGAGGCTGCGGTGGCCAGGAGCATGCCACTGCACTCCAGTCTGGGCGACAGAGTGAGACTCCAACTCAAAAAAAAAAAAAAAAGAAATATATATAAAAAGAACTAGCTCAAATCCTGTGGTAAAGCTAGAACTTTCCTTTTCTGAGATTTAAAATAATGCATATGTTCTGAAAGAGCCTCTCGTATATATATCTACATTCTATCACCTTCAGCATTCACAACTAATGCCTTCTTGACATGACCTCATAATAGTCACTGTTTTAACACACGTTCTAAGGATCTTATTGTTAAAGGACTGGTGACATTTTCTGTATTTTCTCTCTAGAGTTTGCAGACAATAGAAAGAGTCAGGTTTTGGGGCATGTTAAAATAAACAACTTTATACTCCTTTCCTCCCTGAATGCTGGAACTGCCTTGGAACTGCCAGTGACTTACTTTGCTTTTCCCTGGTTCCTCAGGGAGGACACACATCCTATCTCTGTTGCATGCATCCTTTTCACATCAGGCCCCCTTTTGCTATAGACAGGTTCCAACGGGGTTTCAAAAGGACACAGAACAAGATACTATAACGCTGCAAATAGCCTTCTAGTAAGTTCTCGTATGCTTGCTAAGAACAGAAACATGGCCACCAGCTCTGTGCTGAGGCCCCTTCTCCTTGGTAAGTCATGTGATGGGCACACTGCACTGTTTACTTCATATACAGATGCTCCTTGACTTTTGAGGAGTTACATATGACCCAAAAAGTGCTTTGTAAGTTGAAAACATCATTAAGTCAAAAATGTATCTAACATATCTAACCCACTAAACATTAAAGCTTAGCTTAGCCTAACTTAAAGTGCTCAGAACACTTACATTATTAGCCTGCTATTGGGTAAAACCACCTAAGGCCTATTTCATAATCAGGTGTTGAATATCTCATGTAATGTAATGAATACTGCACTAAAAGGGAAAGCCAGGAGAAAGGGCCCGAAAGTTAAATGGCAGGGCACATGCCATTTGCAGAATAACTGATATTGACACCTCCGTATTTCAGATCTTATGGCAGATAAAGCATTCTATAAACTACACTTGAATTACTATTCCTTGAATTATTAGCTCAATTTCACTCGAATTTTCCTCAATGTTCAGTTTAAATATGAATCCTGTGAATGTCTAGAACCCCAAGAATCATCTAGGTTGACTCTTAATTTATATCCAGAAATGTATCCATTGTGATATTCACATGCATAGACAGATGAAGATACTAATGGAAAAGACATTGAGACCATTTAAAAAAAGACAAAAATAAAATGCTAAAAATACTGTAATAAAATGTACAAATTTATATGAAAAGAGTTCTTGTAAGTCAATAAGAAAAAATATTACTAAACTAATAGAAAAATGAGCAAAGAACATGAACTGGCAAATTATAAAACATGAAATACAAATGGCTAACAAATAGGTTGGAAAAAGTCTGACCTCAATTGTAATAAAAAGGTCAAATGAACAAAAAAATTGGCTGTCATCTTCACCTCTCAAATTGGTGCTCCCAAAAGAAAAAGTTGATAGTATTTAGGTTCATAAAGAACTCAGAGAAATGCTATTTTCATCTATTATTGGTAACTCTGGTGACCCTTCCGGAGTGAGACCTGGCAATGCATAGCAAAAGCCTGAGAAAGAGACACATCTTTTGACCTAATAAGTCTATATCTAGGAATTCATTCTAAGGAAATATCATGGATATTTATAACAATTAAATTGCACATCTGTTCTTTGAAACTTTTTTTTTTACTAGAGGAAATATTAGAAACAACTTAAATATTGAACAACAGGCAACTAACTGGTTAAAGAGACAGTGGACAGGGGACCTCGGTAAGGCTATTCGAAATAGTGTTGAAGAGCACGTGATAGAATGAAGGAGGCTCACTTTGCGACAAGTGGAAGAAAATGAGGTTATGTACACAAACAGTGCAACCCAAACCTGTCAACATAGTAAATTGTGAAAACCGCACACCACAGTGTTAACAGGGTTATATATGAATAGCAGATAGTAGGATAATGGCCAGTTTTCTTTTTTCTTTTTGTTTACCTCACTATTTCAAAGTCAGGCTTTTTTTTTTAAAGAAAACATATGCTAGCCCTAAAGAAATCCAATTTCTGCTATGGGTGGTACAAATACAAAGAGAAATTAATGTGAAAGCATTTGATAAAATTAAATTCTCCTTCGTAGGAAAACCAGTGCTACTAACACAGATGGTTAAAAACCATGGCTGTAGATAGCAGGTGACATTCCCCCTAATCCACAGATTTAACGAACTCTTCCTCAGAAACCTTTCTGTTGGAAATGGAAGTGATTCTGCAGTGCTTAAAGAGAAATGCAAGCATCATCACTTAGAACATATCTCAGTTAAAGGAGATGAATGGGAAAATATTCACATGAACCAGCAAACGAGTATTCAAGAGACAAGAACAAGCAAACAGCTCGTCATTTAGGGAAAAAGTCTCCCTGGTGAATAAAATTGGTATATGGATAGTGGGGGACAGGCCTGCCCTACTCTATGAATGTCACCAGCAAGCTACTCTGCTGTGACAAAGTCCTCCCGGGTGGACACAGACCTCACTTGGGAGAAAAGGAATATTAAGGCACTTTGTGTTTTCATGAAGCACCCAACTCACTTTCCCCCACATAAAGCGATTACAAACACGTCTGACTTAAAAGCATGCAGCTCAATCATTTGATTGCCTAATAGGTTATGCAGGCACTGTGTACCTTATCTGGTCTCAAGGGGACATAATCTGAGTTTCTGTGGCTTTGACGATGTATTTACTCAAGAGAAGGGATTGACTCCAGCTGACAGCACTGGGACCCGCAGGTAAACATTATTTACATGTGGCTGTTTAATTAGCCATTTACTCAAGAGATCAAAGTAAATATTTCCAAGTTTCATTAGACTCTTAACCAAGTCATTTCTAGTAGAGTTTTCTTAAATTTTAAAATCACTTCCTTTTAAGATTTTATCTAAAGAGATACATTTAGCCCATAGCTTTTACTAGATGTGCATACTGTTTCAATACACAGAAACAACCCAAGGACACTTCTGCTAATTGTGAAAGGATGATGCATGAACCAAAACAGTTCCAGGCCCACAGAAGCACTTTGTCCTTGAGTTCCCAAGGCTTGCCTTGCCCAAGTCATTTGGTGACACTGCTCTCTAGGGCTGTGCATTGCTTCAGTCACAACCTAGGTGTTTGAGAAACTGCCAGTTTACTTCCATTTTGAGAATAGACTTTCTCATTATTTTCTGGTGATTTTTATGATTATCACTAAAATGAGATCATGATGATGCTAAAAATAAAAAAAGGCCTATTGGGGAGGCAAAAGATCTAATATAATTCATTAGTTATTAGGTGGGCAGCTCACCCCCCTCTTTTATTTAAAAATATGAATAAATTGGTTGCTTTGGTTTGGGAGCACATTTCCTAATATAAACAATACCCTTTAAAAAAAAAAAGGAGATTAGACAGCAAAGGGCAGCCGACTTATTTCACCTCTAACATGGCAGGTATGTGATGTACTTGCAGTGAACAAGCATGGAAAACAATGTTGTTACAAAATAGTGCTCAATAAAAGGAACAATAAAACCTGAAAACAATACCCCTCTGAGATCCACATTAATCAACAGAGATGATGTGGATCTAAAAACAGGTTTTGTTTTTCTTAAAACATATGGTTTTAAAAACTCACGCAAATGGTATCATACCTCGAACAAAATTCTGTGTTATTTATTGAGTCACATACAATACAGTAAAATGAAAATGCACAGGAAGGGTATGTACAAAGCTATCGTGAAAGACATATAAGGGCTGTATCTATAGCTGAAATAATTTATCTCCCCCCCAAAAAAGAGAGATGAGGGGGCTAGAGGAGAAGAACTGGGGACAGAAGAGGGGAAGAGACAAAGAGGAGAGAAAAAAAGGAGGGAGAGGAGACATAAAAATGGGGGAGAGAAGAAGGCTGAGGAGGGGCATGAAGATGAGGGAGAGGTAGAGAAGAGCGAGGGCGTCTGAAGTAAGATGGTGTCATGGTGAAAACGTGGGAAGCTGGGTTTTGGGCCTGGGATTGGTAGGTTCATCCTATTCCTTAAATGTTTTTAAGTTTTTCTGCTGCTTAAATGGAGGGCAAGGAAAGGGGGCCTGAGGAGGACTAAAGGCTCCTGGAAGGCTAGAGGGCACTGCTAGGGACTTTGGAGCACACAGAGTGTCAAGGCTTCACTCTAGGGGGCGGATGTAGAATCCTTAAACTATGAGCATAATAACAATTTTAAAAACCTAAAGAGAATCAAAGCTGAAAAATCCTATATCATGCATAAGAATGAAAAAATATGCTTTGAAACAAGACACATCCCCAAGATGTCCAACCCAGGAGAAGAAAGTTGGTCTCCTTGAACGGGGCTTTTCTAGGAAGGAGGGACACTCCAGAGGAGATGCTCTAAACTTGGGCTTATGCTTCACATGCTTTCCTTGGGAACTTGCTCCATCTGCTTCTGTTTTCTGTTAAGCAAGTTCCAACTCTCCCTGGGCACCAGCTCCTTAATCAGGCCCCTCTTTCTCTGCCTGAACCTTGGCAGGGCTCCCTTCTCTGCCGTCTCAGTCGAAACCAAACATGAACTTCCTTAAGATGCTACAGAAATCTCATCATAACCTTGCTCAGAAAACTTCAGCAGGTTTCCAAAATCTCCTAAATGAAACTCAAGCTCCCTGGTCTGGGCCAGATGCTCACAATAGGGCCCGTGACTATTCCTGGGCACTTTTTCACCATCCCCAGCCTTGAGCCCACATTTTGTCCATAAAGGCGGCTGCACTGCTTGAACATGTGCTATGCTTCCGGTGCGGCTCCTAGGAGCCTTCCTTGCCCTCCTCCCCCACTTGGACCCTGCCACAATCTGTCTACAAGCAAGGGTCACCTCATGTCCCTATGCTCCCTCCATCATGAAGTCTGCCCTCCTGGCTTCTCCAGGTGGCTCGGCTACCTTTTCTAAAGGCCCGTGTTCTCGCCACGTTCTTGTCACACACATCCCACTATCATGCCCTAGAAGGAGGGAGCCACATTCTCTTTCCGTCTTTCCCTCCAATGGATCTGGCCAGGTTCCTGTGTACAATGACAGATCAATATTTACTTGTTGAATTGATGTGAATGAATACATAGCATTTGTAAAGTATGGCGTGCAGACAGAAAATCAGGATGGTATAAGATGCTCTAAACTCCTCAGAAAATGTTATGGTAGACATGTTTAATGAACCTCCAGGAACTAAATTAACACATCGGGGGTTCACATTCCTATACAAAACATTATGCAAAAGACCTGAGATCAGAAAGTCAAAGACAAGAGCCCAATCACAAGACCTCATTATACTTTTCTTATTTTTTCAAGCACGTTAATCATTTTTAAGAACATAACTATTTCCTCAGATGAATAACTTGTACATCCTGAGACTTATTTTATTTTTTGAGTTGGAGTCTTATGCTATCGCCCAGGCTGGAGTATAGTGGCACACTCATGGCCACCCCAGCGTCAACCTGCTGAGCTCTGGCAATTTTCTTCCACCTCAGCCTTTCAAGTAGCTAGAATTACAGGCGCACTCTACCATACCTGGTTAATTTTTTATTTATTGTAGAGATGAGGTCTTGCCAAGTTGCCTGGGTTGGTCTTGAACCCACGGGCTCAGGCAATCCACTTGCCTTGGCCTCCCAAAGTGCTGGGATTACAGGCTGAGCCATTGAGCCCGGCCTTGAGACTTATTTTTAAAACATAAATTAGCTGGGCATGGTGGTTCAGCCTGTAATCCCAGCACTTCTGTAGGCTGAGGTGAGAGGATTGCCTGAGCCCAGGGGTTTGAGATCAGCCTGGGCAACTTGGTGAGACCTTGTCTCTACAATAAATAAAAAAAATTAGCCGGGCATGGTAGCATGCTCTTGTGGTTGTAGCTACTTGGAAGGCTGAGGCGGAAGGATCACCTGAGCCCAGTAGGCCGATGCTGCGCTGGCTGTGAGTGTGCCACTGTACTCCATTCTGGGTGACAGTGAGACTCTGACTCAAAAAACAAAAAAACACAAATTTACTAACCTTGCACTCAGTCCACATCTTTGGTTGGGAAAACCTCAGACAGCTTAGCTACCTACCTCTTCTTTGAGCAAGTTATTAGGTTCTCTCGAGGTGGCAGCATGATGACCTGATTTTTCCCTCAATAAGTCTGCGTCCGGTACTGGCTCAGATCTATAAAACAGAAACAGGAGACGCACTACAGATTTGTTGTATTGGATTACTTATAGGATTCCCATACTTTTAAAGGCTTCCATCGTTAGTAGATGAGAGTTCACCCAGAAAAGTCTAGAACTTAATATATTCTGGACTAAGGGAATTTTGAGTCCAAGTATTTTTTTTTCACTTAAAAAAAAAATGTTACTTATGATTTCATGGCTAAACGAGCATTCTCAATTTTTGCTGCACACAGCACCACCTGGGGAGCTTTGCAAGATCTGGGTGCCTAGCGCCACTCCTACAGAGTCTAGTGAGACTGGGCTAGGGTGTGGCCTGCCAGTGGGATTTGTTAAGCCTCTCAGATCCTAACATACAGCCACAGTTTTGAATCACTGCATTGATAGTCAGTCTTTTAAATGAGGTAAAGAGAGCGAGATCACATTTCTATCCTAACAACAGTTTTTTGTTGTTGTACTCTTACTATGGTCTATTCACAATTTTAAAAAATTTAGATACTATTTGGAGAAAGTTAAAAAGTAAGCCTATACTGCTGCCCAGACTGTGCTATTTACATACTAAATGGTCCAAGGCAGGAAATGCAATCTTCCTTTTGAAGGTTCCTTTGTATACATGTTAAGTAAATGTGTATGCCTTTTCTCCTATTAATCCATCTGTCTCATACCAGTGATTTTTCAGCAAGCCTTTAGGGAGCCAATAGCTCCCACATACTCTCAGGGTCTCCCAAGGATCTTGCGATGAGGTCTGAAATTCCTAGCATGGCCTGGCCCTCACCCATCCCTGGGCCTTGTCTGCCTGTCCCCATGGGCACCAGGAGCTATGAAAGCATCTCATCTTGCAAAGCAGCCCCCTCACTTGGGGACTGACCACCCATGTCTCAAGGGCCAAGGCTCGGCGCTCAGTCCCTAAGAATAAGTGTGTCTGTTCATATGCTCTGTGTGTGTGTGTGTGTGTGTGTGTGTGTGTGCGCGCACGCGTGCGTGTGCGCACACGCAAATAGGAGCTGGGAAATTAGATGTTAGCCTCACCATGGGGTGCCTGATCCCAGAGGCTCAGGCTCCTCTCTCTGTTGACGAAAATATCCCAAACTCTGCAAAATATTTTAAGACTTTTTTTTCTAGAGCCAAACTTGAGGCTCAGTACACCCATCCTCAGGTGGTTCTGAGAATGTGTAAGGATGCTGGAGGTGTGACAAGGACTGGGGTGAGGTGGAGGGGGCTACATTGAAGCAGCTTTCCCTGGGCAAAGACGGGACAAGTTGAGCACCAAAAAGAACAAGGAGTGCAATGAACTGAAACACAGCAGACACATACAAATCTACTGTTCATTTAAAAATAAATAATACGCCGGGCTCGGTGGCTCAGCCTGTAACCCCGCGCCTTGGGAGGCTGAGGTGAGTGGATTGCCTGAGCCCGTGGGTTCGAGACCCACCTGGGCAGGCGAAATCTCATCTCTACAATAAACCAAAAACCAAAAAAATTGGCCGGGCATGGTAGCGCACGCCTGTACTCGGAAGGCTGAGGTGGAAGGATCGCCGGAGCCCAGCAGGTCGAGGCTGCGGTGGCCGGAAGCAGCCACTGCACTCCAGTCTGGGCGACGGAGTGAGACGCCAACTCAAAAAATAAATAAATAAATAAATAAATAAATAAATAAATAAATAAATTTTAGGGAAACATAGCAAGACTCAAATATTTATCTACTAAATATATCAAGGACTCTACCTGCTGTTTGTTTTACTACTGCTATAATAGTCTTGCTTCTGAAATTCAGAAATATATCACTTAAGATAATTTGCTGGCAGAATGAGTGGTGGGGACTTTTTGTCAGTGGAAAGGTCAAATAATTTTTCACAATGCACTGCAATTTTTAGCTTTGCAATTTTACTGTAAGTGACCCAAGGGAAAGCCCATTATACTGTTATACACAAAAATTATGTTGTGAGCTAATGGAAAGTGAACAGTAAGGTAGCAGCTCTGTATGCTGTCCCTACTGCTTTTTTCTGAAATACATAATTTTGGTAGATTTTGGTTTCTAATTTTTTTTTGAGTAAATGTGGAAAAATGTATTCATGTAAACAAAAGCAAGGACCCTTATCTTACAATGAGCGTTGTATAATAGGGTAGGCTTCTAGACATAAACGCAAGGCTTTTCTAAGAAATACAACATGCAACAAAAATTTACAGTAAAGCCAAGGAAGTAAGAAAAAAAGTCGACTAACCTAACCCACCTGAGCTCGGCTCACAGGGGTCAATGTCCTCATCATCACTGGGACACTCTGCTGAGGCCACAAGGATGTCATCTGTAGTCTGCAAAAGAAACACATTAAGTAGATTAATTTAAAAGGTTCTAACAGATCCTCTCATCTTTTTTGCATCGACAAATAAAACAGACATCGACAAATAAAAACCAAATTCACGATTTCCTTTCCCAAAGACACAGAGCTTAAATTTATGAACTTCTTTCAGATCCCTCCTAGAAGTTATCTGCTTATTTGTGAAAACTTGATTATACCTTATTTTACATAAGGATGTACAAATGATAATGGTCAACTTGTAGATACCCATCTACTCAACTGCAGAGGGAAGCTGTATACAGAGGTTCAAAATAACCTGGCAGATGCAGATGATCTGAAATTTATTATAGCCCTGGTGTGCTACAATGCACGCATCAGTGGGCTTTATGTAGTACTTGTGCTTAAGCTTCCTAAAAGCAGAACAGCCGTAACCTTTTATATTCACAACCAGGTAGAGCTTTATGAATCATTGAGATATAGTTTGTCATTTATTAGGAAACACAGATTAAGTAAAGATTAGATATATCTTTCAATGATGCAAAAAGAGAAGGAAATACAGTCCATTGAAGGTATTTTTCCATGTTTGCTAAGATTTCACACTCGAATCTCATTTTTGTAATGTTCAGTTAGCAGGCATAGTTTCCCCATTGTCCTTTTCATCATCACGGTTTCACAATAAATGGGAAATGTATTTGAAGTGGGGAGTGGTACAGGTGACAATTTTCTCTGTGACATTCTAATTGCTTCACTGCACTTACAGCTAAAAAAGATAACTATCACTGTAATAAAAAGCAGAGTGTGTAAATCCTAGCAGTTAGTCACATAACACATCAACAAGCGTGAAAGGTTGTTCTTTATTGCCACTTACAAGCAGCAGCGAATTCAGCCTAGATATTGCATGGAATTTGTAAAGGTTTATATCAGATTTGGCTAATGCTAAGGTAAAACAGAGAGACTCCAAGGTACAAGAAGAAAAATAGCTCATTACATCTGCTAAGGATTAAGGAGATTAAAATTGTTTAGACAATACTCAGATTGCAACACTAATGCGGTCCTCATTTAAAAGTGGAATTAATATAACAGTTCTTAATTCAAAGGAAAAGCAGAAATATGATATGAGCACCTACTATAAAAGGAGCACCTAATATTGTCAGGATTAAAGTATAAATAAGTAAATTTTAAGAAAGTTGTGACAGTTTAAGAAATAGAGACAAGAGGTGACTCACTTTTATGACAACTATTAGGCTTACAAATCTTTCAACTGCAGGTTCTTTCAGAGTAAAGAATTTGTTCAGACGCTAATTCTTCATAATACAACTTCAAATAAACATAAACTTTACATTACATTTTATATAGTTTCATGTCATTCTGCTCTTACTCTTCTAAAACAGTTGGAAACTTTCTGGACTCATTCATTTTGCTGCTATTTTAAAAGAGAAAGTTCAAAATGTTGGTTTTTCTGGAAGTATAACTGTTAACATCAGTGAAAACTATTATAACTGGCATGATGGACATGCGGGTCTCTTTCCTTAAAGCAAGCTTTAAAAGGCAAAGGCCCGTCCTCCCTTTTAGCATAAGCACATCTTACAGGAAAATATCCACATAGGCTTGATAATGACAAATTATTAGCTTATGTGGGCTTGCTGGATGATTGCTCCAATTCACTACAGCACAGATAATCAGCTTTTTTTTGGTGGGGGGAGGCAACTTCTAGTGGAAAGCTACTTTCATTCTCAAACAAAAGTGGATACACTTTCAAATTTCAAGGTTACAAAATAATTTCTCATTTTCCTTGAGGAATTTTCAATATATTGATGAAATGTACATAGCGTTGTTGCTGTTGGTGCTTTGTTCTTGATAGAGGGAGGAAAATGTAAATGACGTATTTAAACAATGGCTCTCATCTCAGCAATGATATTGCCCCCTTTTCCTTCTTCCACCTGGAGGGATATTTGTTAATTTCTGGAATTACTTTAGGTTGTTACAATTCGGAGTTTGGGGTCTGCTTTATTGACATCTACTGTTGACAGCTAAACTTTCTGAAATGAACGTGACTACTCTAACACAACAAGAAATTATCTAACCTAAAATGTCAATAGTGCCAAAATTGAGAACCCCTGCTTTAAAAGTTTAAAAATTGTCTGTGCCTCATTTTTCTCATCTGAAAAAATGGACTGCATGATAGTACCTATTGTTGCAAAGATTAAATTAGTACATGAAAAGTACCTAGAATAGGACCATACAGTAAATGCTTTTTAAAAATGTCAGTATTATCAACATTTTCTTTAATATTTTATGAATATAATATCAATTTAGTTTAATCTTTTACACGATATTTATTTATAATATCTAATTTTAAATATCAAACTGCAACTTGTACATAGGAATTATTCTGAACTTGAAGTCTCATGTTAGCACTTATATTAAAATTCAGTAACTATATTTGTATTTTGTTGATCTAAGCACCATCTTTTACTGTCTGTTTTCAAATTATGACCTTTCAAAAGGCAAATATCAAATATAAATAAAGACGGCTGCTTATTTTTAAAAAATCATGGACTACAAATGTGTGACTCAGTGGATAGTTTTTCATGCAGACTAAATTATTCAGGAGATACAAGTTACATTTTGGTTTAAAAGCTGACCTATTTTCTTTTGGAACAATTCCACAGCAAACAAAAAGTATTAGAATATTCTTAGTTGTCGCGTTCTACAAAACACAATACCTAAAAATAACAAATGATGTCATACAATGGTACCTCCTATAGCCCCTCTGCAGTAGAAAAGTCACAGTATAAATGTGACCTTTTGGTAAACCTACATTTTAGTTCTTAACATAATTTTATTGGGATAATAAATATACATTCTTGATTTTCATGCATTTTTTTCCTTCAGAAATTAAAAAACAGCAACAGTATTGAGAAAAAAAGATTTCAAATCAATAATGCCTTGACAAAAATCATCAACACGGTATGAAAAATTAGGAAGCAGTTCAAATGTAAGGAGAAAATCAAATTTTACTTTGGAGGCTGAATTAACTACACAATTTTCTAGCCAAAGCTGTGTAATTTAAATTTAATTCACTATGTTTGGCACTGTCTCTCTATGACTTGCTGTTGAGAGAGTGGTAGGAAAAAAAAGCAAATATGTCACATTAATCAATTCTATTCTTTACTATACTTTCCCCTGATGTTTATAACCTTTTTCAGGAAAGAGACAACCTGCTGAAAAAGACAGAAGAGGGATCAAGCAAAAACATTAGCTTTATATAACAGTCCATTTAGATGAGTGTCTCTAGCTGTGCATTTAAACACTCACAGGTCAAAGCGCCATGCTAATCTTCCAGAATTCAGAGTGATCTGTACATGCATATGGCAAGCGTCCCTTGTTAAAATGTCTACTAAAATTTAAGTCTCTATGCCTTTAGGGGGAAAAAAATGACTCAGACAAATACAAGAAATAAAGGCTTCAAATCTTAATCCATTCTGTGTTATATTTGAACACCAACACGTAGAGAACATTCTTAATGTATGATGAGAAGGTAGACAAATTTATTTAATATCCAGGGATGTTAAGGTGAGACCATTTGGTAAGTTAGAAATTAGAGAAGCACTGATGTATTTTTTTCTCATTTACAAGGAACCTTTTATTTTTCACCAACATTAATAGTGGAATTTGCTGTGCATGCACTTGTCACTTTGCAAAATATGGACTAATTGCACATCTGTGTGGTAAAAATATATGATGAAAGGATGAATAAATCCAGTATGTAATAGTATATTCCTTTAAAGAACAGCATTCCTAGACTTTATTTTTTATGATAAACAGCTTTTCTGAATAATGATACATTCCAATAAAGACACCTACAAGAAAACTCTACCAGGAAGAGAAATTTCCTTAGTGAGGAAGACAACAAATTCCAATTGTACAATAGGATGTCTGCTGTGAATGTGACATCCACAGAAAAATCCTGGATTTATTCTAAAATTTTAGGTAAAAGTGTATTTCTAAATAGCAATAGTGTATCCTGCTACACATACAAATACAAAATAATTATTTAAAGTTATGTTGCTCCCTTGTATATTAGTATTTAGCCTAATATTTCACAGCTTTGACTGAAATTTATAGAGTGAATTAAAATTGATGGGCTAGGCTTGGTGGCTCAGCCTGTAATCCCAGCACTTTGGGAGGCCAAGGCGAGTGGATTGCCTGAGCCCGTGGGTTCAAGACCAGCCTGAGCAACTTGG
>CAUYQG010194506.1:0-20546 GCA_963574415.1 Tarsius wallacei
CCGGATAATTTTTTTTTGGATTTATTGTAGAGATGAGGTCTCGCTTGCCCAGGCGGGTCTCGAACCCGCGGGCTCAGGCAATCCACTCACCTCAGCCTCCCAAAGGCCCGGGATTACAGGCTGAGCCATCGAGCCCGGCTCAGGAAAACTTTTTAGTGAGTAACTACAATTAAGGAAAAGGAAAGAGTCAGAAATAAAGTCTAGGTTTGGTCTTATTCATGGGGGCTCTGGAGCCTAAATTGCCTCTCAGAATTGTCCCCACTTTGAATCAAAAGAGGTCCCCATGTTATTCAGTCTTTGGCAGCAGCTACCCCCTGTGGCAAGCAGGTTCCATCAGCAGTTCTCTCTCTGATGAAAGAGAGCAACTCTGAGTCCCTAGCAGCCAAAACACAATAACTAGAGACTGAGTATGCAGATCTAGTGAAGGCGGTCTGAGCAGGGCATCAACCAAATCTGTTAGGTACCCCAAAGGGATACTCATGGTGGTTGGCAAATCTTCAGCTAAAATAATTCATTACAGTATTGTCTGTAATAACAAGAACTATATTTAATTGCCCCCAAATTTGAAAGATGTATGTATTTTTTTCATCCAGCAGGATGCTAGCAGCCATTAAAGACATGCTGGAAGACTATTTAGAAAAATGAAAATAAATTCCTGAAATATTGTGAGGTGAACAGTCTACAAAACAGGATAATCACATTTTTATAAATGCAGTAGTATATATATTTTACATACATTCTTTCCCTTTCAGAAAAGATGTACACAAAAATTTAAATAGTAGTTATTGTTCAGTGGCAGGATTATAGCTAATTTTATTTTCTATATTTTGTTTATCTGTTTATTCATTATTGTTTTTGCTTTATGTGTGTACATTGTTTTGGTTTTGTCTGTTTTGAGACAGGGCTCGTTATGTTGCCCAGGTTGGCCTCAAACAGTTGGCCTCAAGTGATCTTCCCGCCTATGCCTCTCAAGCTGCTGGGATTACAGGTGCCAGGAGCCATGCTCCACTGTATTGCTTTTGTATAATGAAGGAATTAATTTCAAACATTATACACCAATGAGTTAATTCTAAAATTTGAACTGAAATAATGAGATCATACACCAATAATGGAAGATTGAAGAGTAAAGCTCCAGGGAAGAATGTGGTTCTTGGAGAGGTTACCATCTCAGTATGTGGTCCTCTACTTTGCACATTCAGTCTTGTCATTACACCTAGAGCTGGTCAGATTGGTGGTCACTATCCAGTAAGAGATAAATCTACAGATCAACATATCCATGTGCTAGTTTTCAAAGGAGTGATCATACATTCCAGCAACCATTCCATTAATTACTTATTCAGAGTCCTGTGTTCCCAAGACAGGACTCTTAAGTTCTTAAGAAGACATGTAAGCTAACAGAGGCTGTTTGGGGAATATACACAGCAGATTGTCTAAAGAGATATTTCATCCAGGCTTCATGCTGAGGCCTGACAAATCACATTAGATAGCCCAGTGCCTCCCTACTCGCCACTCCAGACCAGCACACCTGGCCGTGACTGACAAGGTGAAGAATATGCATCTGCCTCAGGAGCAGCGTATTACACACTGGCCAGACACTTTTGTGTGACCTGAAGGAAAAAAAATGAGATAAGCCAAGTGGCCTCTCTTAGAAATTTCTTGTCACGGCTATGGTGGGTCATGGAAAGCAAATGTTATGAGGTAAAAACCAACCAAACAAACAAACAAAAAACCCACAATAGAAACAAGAAACCATGAGCTGGGGGACCATGGCAGCCCACAAGGAGGAAGAGAGTCACCCCAAGTCTCTAAAGTAACCTCAGTTCTTGGCTGCTTTCCTTTATAAGTTTACAAATATCCTCATAATAAACCTGAGATGAGCAGAATCTTGAGGGAGCCTTGGTTTCTCATGCCAAAAGAACTTGACTTACACTACCCCAGTAATTAGAAGGTTGCTATATTCAGTATCTCTTAGGGACCAACTTGGATTAATTCTCCCAATGTAAGGAACTAGAGAGTGTCTTTTTCAGTGTGCACCTTTGAATAGCTTCCCCAGCTAGAGGATAAGCTTTCCAAAGGCAAGAGCCTCATCTGGTTTTGCACTCCACAGTAGACCCACTATGGTGCTGGAACACAAAGTCCTTCAAAATACATGTGGAATGGAGGAATCTCCACATAATTTTAGAATGTTTTCATTCTTTAATTTCCACAGCAGCCCAGTGAGCTATTTGAAAAATATTTGAGAAATAACTCATTGGGCTCCTGTGGAAATTAAATAAATAAAACATTGTAATGTGATTTTTTTTACAGTTCAGATTGCTGACTACAAGGCAGTTGTCTGTTGGCCCATGTGATATTATACCAGTTTCATCTGAACTATTAAAATCAAGAGTAGGAAAATAGCTAACTTTTAGTATTTCAATTAGTCCCTATAGTTGTGCCAAAAAAAAAAAGAGAGAACACAATCTACAATGTGCTAAGCCATTGTTGTTATTCTAATATAATATTCCTATCAACCATATTAAATAATATTCCACTCTCATTTTATAGACAAAATCCAAGGTACAGAGGATTTACATAGCCAGAAAGGAATTAAACTAGGATTTTGACATAGGTCAGATTCTGAAATTCAAGCTCTTTTCATTTATTCTGTGCCATTTACAGGATCTTAGAAATTGTCCCGTTTACCCTTTTGTTTTATATGTGGGGAGATTTGAAGGAGTTAAAATAGAATTTCTGACTTCTAACTCTTTGAGAGTCGTGAAGACATAGATACCACTGTTCTGAGGAAGAAATATAAGCACACTAGGTTTCTAACGGCGAGGGGGGAGATAAGGGAGGGAAGGAGGGAAGAAAAGAAAGAAAGAAGGAAAGAAAGGAGAAAGAGAGAAAGAAGAAAGAGGCCAAGGCCAGGTTCATTTCTTATTGGAGTCACTACAAGTATCAAAATTCTTGATTTCTTATCCAGTGGATATTAGCATGGTCCATTTGACAATAGTAGAAAAATAGCTTAAATCTCATTATTTATTGTTAATTTTTCTTATGTTCCACATGGATGGGTAGATGGATCAATGCATGGATCGATGACTCTACCTTTCTACCTATATGCATACAGAGTTTTCCCTGTAGAGGAAGTCGCTACACTTTATGTGATCAATGCCTCCTCATTCAAGCAAAGTTAGGCTTGTAATAATTTTGCAGAGTTCACTAAAGCTACATATTATCCAGCTTATTTTGTCTATATTCCACCTTACTAATTTAGAGTCGTAAAAAAAAAAAGCCTTCATTTTCCGAGTCTCTGTTCATCTGGGGGATTACAAATCTGTGAAATTTGAGTCAGCATGGGAAGGCTGAATCCTGCCGTTGTTCTGCTCTTGTGATTCCTGTTCCCTTCAAGGATGATGGAAATGTATTTTCTGCCAGTCTTGGGCCCTGAACGTTGATTTCTATAACTGTCTATAACTAGACTTTTGGCTTCATCTCAGGCTGATTACATTAACTTTACATGCTTTAGGTCCCATAGTAATTACAAGTCAAACCAGCAAGACAGTACTGGTACTGAAATTCATAGTAACTTAGAGTTTTCTAAATTCTGGTTTGCATTCGTTAGCAATGATATCCTTGCACTAGATGTCTGCAGGGGGAAACACCCAAATGTGACATCTCCACTTCCAAAGTCATACGAGGAGAATCACGTCCATGCCAACTGAGCAGTGCAGTCAAATGCTAGATGATGTCCATGTTTAAGTTCTGCAACTATGGTCTCTAGATATACTGGAATTCAGAGATTTCTTAAACCTTTACTTACAAGCTGGTAAGCTATAGTTAAATACTCACACACACATGCATAGACACACACACATGCATAATAGATGTATACATACTGTGGTACTTTACTGTAACTTGATGGTTTCCCTAAAACATTCTTGCTGCCACCTGGTATAGTAGAAAGAGCATAAACTTCAGAATCTTCAGAGTGTGATATTGTAAAATATATATTCAGTCTTTGTCCCCATTTCCTGACATAGAGCTCCTAAAATCCTTGGAATCTACAGAGTGTCGTTTGTATGCTGATGAGAAGTCTGGTGACTGAGTGCCCCTGGATAGCTTAAGGAGTGAGGCTGGTCAATAGAAAGAGCGAGGCACTATCAAAGAGTTGGCACTTTCAGCCTCACCTCCCAAACTGCTCCAAGGATGGGAGAGGGGATGAAGGTTGAGTTAATCGCCCATGGCCAATGATTTGCTCAGTCATGCCTATGTAATCCATAAAAATCCAAAAGGACTAGATTCTGAGAGTTTCTGGATAGCTGAACACATGGAAGTGTTTGGAAGGAGTCATACCCGAGAAGGGCGTGAAAGTTCCACACCCCTTCCCACATATATCACCCTATGAACTCTTCCATCTGGCTGTTCATCTATGTCCTTTGTAATATCCTTTAAAGTGAGTAAATGTGTTTGCCTGAGCTCTGTGAGCCACTCCAGCAAATTCATCAAACCTAAGGAGGGGGTCATGGGAACTCTGATTGATAGCCAGTCGCTCAGTACAGGTCACAAACTGTGCTTACAACTGGCATCTGAAGTGGAGGCAGTCTTGTGAGACTGAGCCCTCAACCTGTTAGATCTGACACTATCGCTAGGTAGATAGTGTCAGAATTGAATTGAATTAGAGGTCATCCTGCTAGTGATCACTGGGGAATTTGCCAGAGAATTGTTTAGTGTGACATCTGGTGTCAGAAGTGTTCTGTGTTGGTTGTGTGGGAGCAGAGAAAAAAAATACTTTGGCTTGGCTTATCCTATATCCCTTTAGCCTGACATCTAAATCCAAATCTGAATTCTGTCATCTACTATTTTGTTGACTATTGAGCTGGGACAACTTGCTAAATCTCTCTGCTCCATGTTTTGCTTTGTTTTGAGCCAGGTCTCTCTCTGTCACCTAGGATGGAGTGCTGTGACATAATTACGACTCACTGCAGTCTCAACCTCCTGGACTCAGGCAATCCTTCTGCCTCAGCCTCCCAAGTCCTGGGACTACAGGCACTTGCCACTATGCCTGGCTAATTTCTTTTTCTTTTTTTTGTAGTCTCACTATGTTGCCTAGGCTGGTATCAAACTCTTGGGCTCAAGCAATCCTCCTGCCTCAGCTTTCCAAAGTGTTTGGATTACAGGTATGAGCCACATCGCCCAGCTGCTCCTTGTTTTTTACACTTTTATAGTGAGGACAATAATGGTATTGCCTCACAATACTACCCTATGGATTAAACAAAGTAATGTAGATAATGCACCTAACAAAGCACCTAGCACCTAATAGGAACTGTATGGCTTTGCAATGGTAGGTAGGCTACCAACTTGAATTTGAAAAAATGCTGGGCCAGGCTCGGTGGCTCAGCCTGTAACCCCAGCACTTTGGGAGGCCGAGGCGAGAGGACTGCCTGAGCCCAAGGGTTCGAGACCAGCCCAGGAAACTTGGCCAGACCTCGTCTCTACAATAAATAAAAAATTAGCCAGGTGTGGTAGCGTGCGCCCGTAGTTCTGG
This sequence comes from Tarsius wallacei, assembly GCA_963574415.1. NCBI lineage: Eukaryota > Metazoa > Chordata > Mammalia > Primates > Tarsiidae > Tarsius > Tarsius wallacei. The sequence goes on from CAUYQG010194506.1 coordinate 5,531, forward strand.
CTACTTAGAAGGCAACTTGATGAGACCTTGTCTCTACAATAAATCGAAAATTAGCCAGGCGTGGTAGCACGTGCCTATAGTTCTGGCTGCTTGGGAGGCTAAGGCAGAAGGATTGCCAGAGCCCAGCAGGTCGACACTGGGGTGACTGTGAATGTGCCACTGCACTCCAGCCTGGGCAACAGAATGAGACTCCAACTAAAAAAAAAAAAAATACTGAAGAATATATAGAGACAAAAATATATAACAAGTGCCTGGAAAACCATCTAGAATATATAGAAACCCAGAATAAAATTATCTAAAATTGAAATAACCCCTGGCTGTCTTCCTGAAAATAAAAGTTTCCGTTTAAGACATATCTTTCTTAAGAATTTATCTCTGAGACATTTTGCTTTAAGACATGAATTTAAACAGGTTTTTATTTAATCAACTTGAAACATGTAGCATAAGCACCTCTTAAATTCAAGCAGGAACACATGGAATTTATCTGTAAATGTTCCTTATAGATAGACCAAAGAAAAAAAGTTGTTCTACAAAAATCACAATATTGAAGATAAAAGAAAACTAAAAAAGAATAGGATCGTGCCTTTAAATGTTTTATTTTCCAGTTAAGTATGAAATTATTTAGGGCAGTGGTCCCCAACCTTCTTGGCATCAAGGACTGGTTTCATGGGAGACAATTTTTCCATAGACCCAGGGGAGGGGGAGATGGAGGGATGATTTTAAGATGATTCAAGTGCATCACATTTATTGTGCACTTTATTTCTATTATTATTACACTGTAATATATAATTAAATAAGTATACCGTTCATCATAATGCAAAATCAGTGGGAGCCCTGAGCTTGTTTTCCTGCAATTAGGTGGTCCCATTTGGGGGTGATGGGAGACACTGACACCTGATGCATGTCCAGTCAACTCTGTAATCTCTTTTTGGTTGCTGTCACTGCAGAAAATCCTTGTTCACAAAGATAGGATGTTGGAAATGGAAGCAGGCTTTTCGGTGCTTTTGTGGCAATCTCAGGATATTCTGCCTTGACTTTAATCCAGAATGTATGGAGATTTGAAGTTGTCTCAAAACATACTTTTTTTTTTTTTTTGAGTCAGGGTCTCACTATGTCTTCCAGGCTGGAGTGCAGTGGCAAAATCACAGCTCACTGTGGCCTCAACCTCTTGGGCTCAGATGATCCTCCTGCCTCTACCTCCTGGATTCTGAATGGCTGGGACTACAGGTGTGCAAAACCACACCCAGCTAATTTTTTGATTTTTTTTTTTCTAGACATGAGGTCTTGCTATGTTGCCCAGGCTGGTCTCAAACGCCTAGGCTCAAGTGATTCTCTCACCTCAGCCTGGGATTACAGACGTGAACCACAGCACCAGGCCATATAACATTCTCTCTTTTTTTTTGAGTTGGAATCTCACCCTGTCGCCCAGGCTAGAGTGCAGTGGCACACTCGTGGCCACTGTAGCCTCGACCTACTGAGCTCAGGCAATCCTTCTGCCTCAGTCTTCCAAGTACCTGTAACTACAGGTGCACACTACCTTGCTCAGCTAATTTTTTTTATTTATTGTAGAGACAAAGTCTCACCATTTTGCCCAGGCTGGTCTCGAACCCCTGAGGGCAATCCTCTCACCTCAGCCTCCCAAAGTGCTGGGATTACAGGCTTGAGCCACTGCACCTGTCCTCAAAACATACTTTTAAGACCGCTGTCATTTGCAATCTCAAGCAGTTGATCCTCTTCTAGCATTGACAAAGTCGATTCACCTGGCTTATTCACAAACAGGTCACAGATCCATTCCTTCGCAGTCCGGGGATCTTTTATGGTTGGGAAGTAATGTTCAAACTCTTCTGAAAGCTGAGGTAGATGATCATGCACCAGCTGAGGAAAAAATGACCCTGGCCCAGTTTCTTTCAAAATCTCTGCTAACATTTGAAACATGTCAAAAATCCCAATATTCACTTGTCGTCCCCATAATTCCAGTTTGGCTTTGAATGTAGCCACTTTATCTGCCAACTTGAACACAGTTATCATTCTCCCCTGAAGGGACAGATTAAGTTTGTTGAGCAGGTTGAATATGTCACACAAGTAAGCAAGTTTTGTGACCCATTCTGTCACTGAAATGTGCTGCCAGTGATGATGTTTTTCTAAAAGAAATCTCTGGAGCGGCTCTCATGACTCAAAATCTCTGGCCACTGATCTACCTTTAGAAAGCCATCTCCCTTCTTGTATAAGAGAAGACGTGTGTGCCCTACATCCATCTCCTCACAGAGCTACGCACACAGATATGAGTTAAGGGCATATAATTTAATGTGGTTGATAATTTTAATCACATCCTGCAAAACGTTAAGTTCAGTTGACATTTTTCAGTTAGTCAGCATTTCTGTATGGATGACACACTGCGTAAACTCACATTCAGAGGTGACCTCTTTAACCCAAGTAGAAATACCAGAAAGCCATCCAGTCCCAGTAGTCGCTTCGCCCATGCACATACCAACATAAAATAACCAATTCAGTTTTCCTGATATATAATCATTCAAAGACTTGAACAGTTCTGCTGCTGTGGTATTGGTTAGCAACAAAAGTGCATATAACATCTCCTCATGCATATCCTCCTGCAAAATATATTGCACAAAAACAAACATTGTTGCCTTGTTGTCAACATCAGTGGACTCATCAACCTGGATTGCATACCATGACTCATTAATCCTCTCTAACAATTGTACCTCAATATCCCTGCTATTTCATCAGTTTGTAGTTATGGTGCTAGTAGAAAGAGGAACACATGCCACCTTTTGAACCGCAGTCTCTTCTAAAAGCTCATGACAAATGTCCTTAGCAACAGGCAGGATCAATCCTTTACCAAGGTATGGCTTTGCAAGGGTAAGTAGGCTACCAACTGGAATTTGAAAAAATAATAAAGGGCTTCTTAGCCCTTAGTAATGCAGTTAGCCACTAAGAATGATACTCTCAGTGCAGACACATTTGATGAAGTGATGGCCTTCAATAATTGCTTTTGTTCTTCATGTTCACATCTTTTTTTCTTTAGAAAAACTTCAAAGGTTTGTCTTTTAATGCAGGGTGCTTGGTCTCCGTGTGGCAAAGCAGTTTTGAAGTTTTCATGATTTCATTGGCTAGATGGTTGCCACATATAATATAAAGTGGGTTTGGAGAGTGTGAGTCACATTCTGTAATGAATCCATAATTTAAATAGGACTCGGTATTTTCTTTTAAATGCAGCTGTCTTTTTGTTGGCAGTCTTAGAGTCGTCTGCTGTCTCATTATTGTGTCTCTCCCCCTTTTCAAAGAAGCTCTCCAGTGATGTTTGTTTTTCATTCATTTTGGCTAGAGTTAGTTTTGGGTTTATCAAAACTGTGACTGAGACAAGTGTGCAGTATAGGAAAGAGGCATGGATGGAAGTGGTAAATAAAATAATGGGCAGGCCATGCATGGACTAAAATTAGTGTTGGAGTCCAACTTAAAGCCAGATGCTGCTGTACAATTGAAGTACAATAACTCTCTTGCCACTCACTGACAGGGTTTTGGTGTGAGTGTGTAAGCAAATGATTTATTATTGTCTCTGTGCAGTCAAACCTCACTGCTAATGTTAAACCATATTTGCAGCTGCTCCCCAGTGTTAGCATCACTGCCTCAGCTCCACCACAAATCATCAGGCATTGGAGTCTCATTAGGAGCATGCAACCTAGATCCATTGCACGCGCAGTTCACAATAGGGTTCATGCTCCTATGAGAATCTAACGCCACTGCTGATCTAACGGGAGACAGAGCTCAGGCAATAACGCAAGTGATGGGGAGTGGCTATAAATATAGATGAAGCTCTGTTCATTTACCTTCCACTCAACTCCTGCTGTGCAGTCTGGTTCCTGACATGGACTGGTACTGATCTGTGCCCTGGGGTTTCGGAGATCTTATAATTATTATACCAGGCAAAGCCTCCAAGCTATTATGAATTTTATTGCAGTAAGATGAGGCCGTTATCATTTTAAAAGAGCATTGTTATAACTTCTAGAGTTTCACAAACCTAAATCATAGCAACAAAAGCCATAGACTAAACTCCCTGAAAATTGTCTGAAATTGGCTGAAGTCAATTGAACAAAATAAAGAAGCTGGTACTAGTATAGACATTTTTAAAAGGTCATTTGTCCTGCAAATAAGTTCAAGGGTCACTCCAAATTTAGCCTTCTAAGAAGATGACTGACCACAGTTTTTAGGGCACTTTTTTTTAAGATGTGGGGTACAATTCAGGGTTAGGTATACAAATGTTCATTATGCATTACCCTTGTTGATGAGGTGTGCCCCTTCCTCCCCTGGCAATTTCCCTCAAACTACCAATCCCACCCCCGCTCTCCTGGCAGTTTCCCACTACTGCCAATCTCTTTCTTATAGTATTATTATAATTGTTCAAGGTCTGCTTATGAGTGAGAACATATGGTACTCTGTTTTTTGTTTCCGTGATAGAACACTGAGTATGATAGACTCTAAATCCAACCGGGTTACTATGTTTGTCCTTTTTTATGACTGTCTGTTGGCTGCCCATAAATCTTCTTTTGCAAAGTGTCTATTCATGTTTTTTGCCCACTTTTTAATGGGGCTGTTTGTTTTTTACTTTTTGGCACATTTGAGTTCCTTGTAGATCCTAGATGTTAGGCCTTTGTCAGATAAACATTTGGCAAATATTTTTTGCCATTCTGTGGGCTGTCTCCTTGCCCTCTTGATGGTTTCTTTTGCTTTGCAGAAGCTTGTCAGTTTGATGGTTTCTTTTGCTTTGCAGAGTTTGTCAGTTTGATGAGGTCTTATTTCTTATGGTATGGGCACTTAGGGTTTTGATCAGGAATTGGTTGCCAGTTTCAATTTCCATAAGGGTGTCTCCTGCATTTTCTTAGGTTTAGGTCTTTGATTCATTTAGAGTTAATTTTTGTGTATAGGTAGAGTTAATTTTTGTGATATGTAGGGGTTCTGTTTTAATATTCTGCATGTGATCAGTCAGTTTTCCCAGCACCATTTACTGAATAGGTTCTCCTTTCCCCAGTGGTTGTTGTTGGAGGCTTTGTCAAAGATGAGTTGGTTGAGGAATTGAGGCTTTGCTTATGAAATCTCTTTCCTGTTCCATTGGTCTACATGCCTGTTCTTGTACCAATCCCAGGTTGTTTTGATTACTGTAGCCTCATAGTAAAGTTTGAAGTCTGGAAGTGTGATACCTCCTGCTTTGTTTCTTTTGCTAAGGATTGTTTTGGCTATTCTTGGTTATATATGTTTCCATATGAATTTCTGTATTGTCATTTCCAGGTCTGAGAAGAATGATGTTGGTAATTCAATGGGAATTGTGTTGAATCTGTAGATTGCCTTTGGTAGGATGGACATCTTAACAATGTTGATTCTTCCCATCCATGAGCATGGAATATTTTTCCATTTGTTTTTGTGCCTTCTTGGATTTCTTTGAGCAGTGTTTTATAGTTCTCATTGTAAAGGTCTTTCACTTCTTTGGTTAGGAAGATGTGAAGGTATTTCATTTTTTTTGTGATTATTGTGAATGGGATTGCGCTTTTTATTTGGTTCTCTGTCTGCTTGTTGTTGATATATAAGAATGCAACTATCTTTTGCACATTTATGTTGTATTCTGAGACTTTGCCAAAGTCCTTTATCAGAGCAAGCAAGTTTTTGTCAGATTCTCTTGGATTTTCAAGGTATAGGATCATATCGTCAGCAAAGAGGGATAACTTGACTTTCTCTTTTCCTATTTGGATACCCCTGTTTTCCTTCTCTTGTCTAATTGCCCTAGCTAGGACTTTCCAACACAATGTTGAACAAGAGGGGTGAGAGTGGGCAGCCTTGTCTTGTTCTAGTCTTCAGGAGAAATGTGTCCAGTTTCTGTCCATTTAGCAATATGTTAGTGGTGGGTTTATCATAGATGGCACTTACTATTTTGAGGTATGTTCCTTCTATACCTAGGTGTTTGAGGGTTTTTATCAAGAAGGGATGCTGGATTTTATCAAAAGCTTTTTCTGCATCTAATGAGATAATCACATGGTTCTTGTTTTTGCATCTGTTGATGTATTTAATTACATTTATGGTCTTGCAAATATTGAACCAGTCCTACATCCTGGGGATGAAGCCTACTTGGTCATGGTGGATGATTTTTGAGATGTGTTTTTAGATAGGATTTGCTAGAATCTTGTGGAGGATTTTTTGCATATATGTTCATAAGAGATATTGGCCTATAGTTCTCTTTTTTTTGTTGGATCTTTACCTAGTTTGGGTATCAGTGTGATGTTAGCTTCATAAAATGATTTGAGGAGAATTCTAACTTTCTCAATTGCTTGGAATACTTTCAACAGGATTGGTACCAGCTTCTCCTTGTACGTTTTGAAGAATTCTGCTGGAAAGCCAACCAGTCCAGGGATTTGTTTTGTTTTGTTTTTTGTAGGTAGTTTTCTTATGACAGAGTCAATTTCCTGGGTTATTATTGGTCTATTTAATGTCTCAGTGTCTTCTTATTTCAACCTGGGGAGGTTGTGTGATGTCTGAAAGTCCTCCATTTCAGTTAGGTTATCAAGTTTGTTTCCATATAGGTGTACATACTAATCTCTGATAATCTTTTGTATTTCTTCGGGGTCAGTTGTGATTTGATCTTTTGTATTTCTGATTTTGGGGGCTTTTTAGGGCACTTTTTAAAAAGTGTGGCCACAGCTAAGGGCAAATACACTACGTGGAGGACTACTTGAACCACACAAACCTTGAATGTGGAACCCAAGGAATGGGAGAATGACAGTTTGATAAGCAATCAGTGGACATAGTATTTTAAGTCCTAGCTGGAGTCTTTGTGGTAAAACAAAGTAAATAAATCAGATAAATTTTATAAAAGTAAACAAATTGTTGGCATGAAGCTCACTTATGAAGAAAGGCATTTTCAAAGATCTGAACACACTGAAGGACTGACACACCAGAGATTGGTCCTGGGTATGTGATGGAATGTTGAGGTTTATCTTCTCTCTGATGCTTCCTTGGTGGATATACTCCTGAAAAATAAAAAAAGAAGCTAACTGTGGGAGATAAATGTTAAAAAGAAAAAATTAGAGACTTTTACACTGTGAGTTTTTATCCAAAAAAAATTCCACTGAGTCCAGGTAGAGATGTCCTAAAAATCAGAGTATTCAGTAAATGACAGGAAAATGTTTTTCCAGTGATAGTAATTATCTTATTATGAGTAGTTAAAATCATTCATATCTGTATTTTGCACCACACTTGAACACCTACTTTCACATTCATAATATCTTCCAAGCCTCCCAAAAACTCCATGTGTTAAATATATGATTCCCCTTTTAAAGATGAGGAAATGGAAGCATAAGGAGTTAATTATCTTGATCAAGACAACATCACTAGTAAATGGCCCAGTTGACATTTAATGTCATTTTCTCTGTTCTCACAAATATACTTGAATGCCATAGACATTGTATACATAAATCTCATTTTAAAAATACCATAGCACACAAATAAAATCACAAATATAAATGCAGAAGTGTACAGAACAGCTATTATTATTCATTCGGAAAAATCATTATTCTCTGGGGATACTGAATTTACTGTAATATTAATAAAGCCTTAGAAAACCCAAAGCATTATTTATTGTATGGAAGCAGTGTGAATTATACATAATCAAGGAAACAATGGGAAGTATGTTTGTTTTACTTGTATGGTTTTTAAAAAATGCATTGTCTTTACTTGGTCCAGTAATTTCATTTTGAAGTTCAATAGCAAAGAGAAGATGTAGCAAGTAAGCACATTTGAATGGTTTTTTATTGTTTCTCATAAAGACATGATTTGTGGTTACAGTGTTTTCCTTTACATAGTGCTTTCAGATAATCAAATCCTCCCTTCAAGAAAAAAAATCAGCCAAATTGTCAACACTGTCCACCTCTGCGACCACTCACAACAGCTTATTTGCATGTTGTGATGAAGACTCTTATTAGCTCTTTTTCTCCGGAGCCTTATCTTGAGTCTGGAATACTTTATCATGATCTTACACAAAGAAAGACATAATATTTCTAGCTCTATTATTTTGATAATGACCATTCAATGAAATTTAGTGCACTCTTAGCACATTGTCTGTTTCTCAAATATACTGTGAAACAACTTGCAAGTATTTTTAAATTATTCATTTAACACGCTATAAAATCTCCTTCCAGTACACAGAATAAGCACCTACCGGAGTTTCTCCTGATCTGAAATTGAAGTCACTCTCACTTCTTGCCTAATCGATGTAAACAAGATTCTACAATCTAAGTAGGTGCATTCAGATTTGAATGGCCCATTGGAAAACTAAGTTCTTCAATACCCTGAGTAACACCTGAATAGAAGTAGAGATGACAAAAAAAGCAACATTTCCAAAGAAAGTTAGGGAAAGTATGACACACACAGGGTATTGATTTTCTTATTCTTGAACTAAGGTTTGCATATGCCCAGACATCAGGAAGAAGCTAACAAAATGCAGACTAGCAAGAAACCATGAGCAACCTTTATGAAGATAGAAATTGGGACCCAGAAGAGGTAGGAAATGAAAGCAAAGAGTAGAGGAGAGTCAGGCACCATAGACAGGGAACAGGTAGTGAGAAGATATCTTCCCTCCAAGCTATGCTCTGGAAAATAAATCTGTAGGGCCAACCTGGGAACAACCAGCTGCAGTGGGGAGCCAGTAACTGCAGGATGAGCCAATCCCTCATCCCCACTCCCTCCTGCCCTATAGACTGGTAATTACAACTGTGGGAAGCATCTGTTAGAAAAGAGCAGTGCCTGAGACAAAGACATGCAGAATTCCCTGAGAGGCAGACAGGATTAGGATGGGTTCAGGTAGAAGGAAACAAACAGGGAATTGTTAATATCAAATTGTACACAGAATTTCTTTACCCTGAGGCATGGTCAATATAAGAAGAAGAAAGGAAATAATAGAGATAAGAGCAGAAATTAATGCACCAAAAAAACCCCAAAAAGAGAAAATAAATAAAACCAGTAGTCAGTCAATAAAATTAATGAATTTCTACTCAGACTGATCAGGAATATAAGAGAGAAAACTATTTACCAATACCCAGATAGAGAAAGAGAACATAACTACAGTTCCTACTCACATAAAAAGATAATATGAGACTATTATAAATAATTTTATGCAAACAAATTTGAAAACTTAGATGAAATGGTTGAATTATTTAAAGACACAAACTTCCAAAGTCACCCAAGAATAATCCAAATAGCCAATATCTATTCTCTACTGAATATATAGTTTAAGATTTTACTCACCAAGAAAGCTCCAGACACAAAGAGATTTATTGGTGAACTCTGTCAAATATTTATGGAAGAAATAATCACAGGCTCTTCCAGAAAACAGAAGAAGAGGGAATATTTCTCAACTCATTCTATGAGGCCAACATTTGAATGATACCAAACCAAAGATATTGCAAGAAAAGGAAATTATAGACTAATATCCCTCATTAGAAAAAGTGCAAAAAATTATAATAAAATTTTAAACTACTTTAATCCAACAATATATAAAAAAGAAAATGCCATCATGACCAAGTAAGGTTGTATACAGAAATACAAAAATGGCTTACCATTTTTAAATGAGTAAATTCAATTCACTATGCAGGCTGAGAATCCCTTATCCAAAATGACTGAGATCAGAAATGTTTTGGCTTTCAATTTTTAAAAAACTGGAATATTTATATATGCATAATGCATATCTAAGGGATGGGCCCCAAGACCAAAAACAAAATTTATTTATGTTTTATACATACCTTCTACACATAGACTGAAGGTAATTTTATGTAACATTCTTAATAATTTGTGCAAGAAATAAAGTTTGTGTTAAACATTGTGTGTGGAATTTTCTACTTGTAGCAGGGAAGAGCATCTGTAGGCACTCTAAAAGTTTGATATCTTGAAGCATCTTAGATTTTGGATTTTTGGATCAGGGTACTCAACCTATATTAACAGAATAAAAAGGAAAAACTGTATGATTAACTCAATAGGTGCTGAAAAAAATTACAAAATTTAATATCAATTTTTGATTTAAAAAACTCTCAGCAAACTAGGAAGGAAGATAACTTCAACCTGAAAAAGAACATATATGTAAAGCATACAGGCAAAATCATAATTAATGGTAAAATTCTGAATGTTTGAATGTTTCCCTCTAAGGCTTGAGACAAGTAATGAATATCTGCTTTCGCTGCTTCTATTCAACATTGCACTAAAGGCGAAGTCCTAGCAAGTGAAATGAGTTTTTAAAATACATACAGATTAGAAAAGAATTTAAATTATTTTTTTAATCACAGAAAATCTGATGATGTATGTAGAAAATCCTAAAAAAATCATTGTCCCTAATTCATGGGTGAAGGGTCAAACATTTTTAAAAGTCTTATAATTTTCCCCCAGTCATACAGATTCTATATTTTCAGATGGCTCCAAAGATCATTCTCTAAGGACGCTCTTCACTATCATTTCTGGAATTCCCTTTGAAAATGCCTAAAAGTAAGCAACTACAGCCAAGTAAAGCTCAGATGTACTTTGAGATTAGGATGTCACTTTCTCGACCACAATCTCCCACTCAGTGGAAGGGTGCTGACTACCTTGCCCATCCTCCTCAGGGATTCTCCATACCTGAGGTAGAACTGGGGAAAGGGAGATCACAAAAGAGGTTGCCTTTATCTTTTCTAGTTACACTCACTCTGTCCTCCCAGTTCTGTATCGGAGAATAACTATGGCTCTTTTTCTTTGCTTTCTACCCAAAATACAAGGCATAGGGTTGAGTACAATGTACTGTGCAACAAACAAAATTTAAACATTAGGTATTCCTTGAAGACTTTATATTTTGCTTCTCAAGCTCTCCTCTGGAAATTCAATTCCCCTCTTTAATTTGCAGAATATTTTAACTCTCTGATCCCTGTGGATTGGTTTGAGCATATCACCTCTTTTCCTAGACTCCTTAATGTCTTGCCCCAACAGTGGTTCCCTTGCCGGGCTCGGTAGCTCAGCCTGTAATCCCAGCACTTTGGGAGGTGGAGGCAATTGGATTGCCTGAGCCCACGGGTTCGAGACCCACCCAGGCAACTTGGCGAGACCTCGTCTCTACAATAAATCAAAAATTAGCTGGGTATGGTAGCGCATGCCTTTAGTTCTGGCTACTTGGAAGGCTGAGGCGGAAGGATTCCCGGAGCCCAGCAGGTCGAGGCTGCAGTGGCTGGGAGCATGCCACTGCACTCTAGTCTGGGCGGCAGTGAGATTCCAACTCAAAAACACCAAAAAACAAAACAAAAACAATGGTTCCCTGATTTAGGGATCAGAAGAGTCGGACAGAGGTCTTCTTTCTCCTTTGTCCAAGTCCCAGTAGAGGTTCATTTCTTTCACTCAGGTAAATTGTCCTACCTGCTTTAAAAGTCAAATGCTGCTCATTGCAACTTAAGCTTTCATTTGTAAAAAATTGTTTCTTACTAATACCTTAATTACCTATACCTCAATAAGTAATTAGCTACTTACAACTTAATTACTTATAACCTACTAATACTTAACTACACAGAAGACATCTGTCTCTTTGAATAGAGGTCACAAGAGTTGCTCTCACAAATTCTCCAGGGGCCCTGGCAAGCCAGTATAGTTCTCAGGTTATAACATTTTGGAGGAAAAGTAGCATGTTCATCCCAGACCATGCTGTTAATACTCTTGGGTTAATACTTTCCCACAAAAGCTTTAGCAATAACAATTTAATAACAAAGCGGTTAGTCTATATTTTAGCCACACTGGATGAGAGGCAGTTCCAGAATGTCCCATTTCAGAAGTTGTGCAAGTAGCAGAACAGCTCCAGGATGTGAGATGAGCCCGGGGATAGAGCTGGAAACTGCCCAGACCCTCACTTGGAGGTTACAAAGGAAACCAGGGAAGGGAAATGAGCCCCTTTGAAAGAAAGAGGGAAGAGAAGAACATTGGGGTGTCCTATTTCTTCAATGCAGAAAGAGTTAAGAATATTTCTAATTTTTTTTTTAAGCATTTAAGTAGTTCCTGAAACTAAGATCAATGTTTCACATCAGTTCAGCTTTCGTGGCTGCTGGAATTTTTATATCTGACTTCTCCTTTCCTCCAAATGATATTCTCAGAACCTTTTCTGAAATCTCAGAGGTAAAAGATCGAGACAAGACAGGACCCCCCATATTTGTTAAAATGTTTTGTGTAATCCATCCGATTTATTCTGCTTCAGGGCAGGCGGATTTTAATCCTCATATGCAGTCCATTGTGACCCTTCTGCCCACAAAGATAAGAGGAGTAAAGCTTTTACAATAATGTAATATCATATCTGGAAAGGATTCCACAAATCCTGCTGTAAGATTGCTATGTAAAATCCAATTTAGCAAAAGCTTTACACACAGACACACACACACAGATACCTCCAATCTCTGAAGCTCATGGCGGACAGGGGTCAGGGGACCATCAACCTATATTCCCAAGAACACATCACTGCAGAAGGCAAGTCTTCATTTTGCAAATTTTTTGTAATAGACACTGAACAAGTTATTAAATGAGTATTAAATCTTTTGGTTCTTTTTTCCCATTTGTTTTGAATCTCAGACTATCAAAATATGACTTTTTGGTTTACCTTTTGAATCTCCCAAATGTCTCTAACAAAAATAGCTAGCTTTGACAAACTCAATTTTGCTTTCTCGTCTCCTTTAAGATATATTGTGATCATTTCAGAGAATATTCCAATTTTTTTCTGATTTTTAAGCTTGATGCTTTATGCTTATAGTATTATCCAGATTTAATGGAGAATTAATAAACAAACAAAATCAGTATGATGGTTTGCTGACCAGTAGCAGTACAGATAAAAGCAGTCTGCTTCCCCCAGGCAGATTTTGACCAACATTATTACAATGACCTTAGCCTAAAAAGCAAAGTGATCAGCTTCCCCCAAAGCCACCACCCAACTACCTGCTCAGGCTATTAATCTCTTTTTATTACCTGCATTTTTAATCTGCTTTATCTGTGCCCCTAGTTGCCTCTGAGTTGCGGGAAATATGTAGCAGTATATTTATGAGCACCAAAGGACAAAAGAAAGTGCCAGTGATATGTGGGGGCTGAAATGGGGACCTTTGCTTTGTGTGAGAGCTGGAGTTATATAAAGAAAATTTTTTAGATAAATTCTCTCTTATCTTTGGAGAAAGCACACTGCTTATTTATTCCATAGTGAATTATTTCATGAAGCCAAATATTGTTTGATACCATACTTAACTTTACCCTAATTTTTCTGTTTTAAGCCTGGATCTGTATGTGCTGGATTTTGTTAGTGTTTTGCATTCACTCACACATTCAGCCCCCACCCCTTTCTGATCCCACCATACATTTTGTTGACAACGTCAGTCCTTTTCTCCTCTTTTGCACAGACAACAAACTCACTCACATATTCACAGGAGCTTTTCCTGTGCCTTTGTCCATCACGTGCCCTTCCCAGGAACATCTTTATTTCCCACATATCCTGGCTTTAAAGCCCTCTGGCTTCACATTCTGCTTTATAGCATTGTTATGAGTTGGCAAGTCTCATTTCCCCAACCAGATGATCATCTCAAAGGCCATAGCTGGCTGGGTTCAGTGGCTCATGCCTGTAATTTCAGCACTTTGGGAGGCGGAGATGAGAGGATTGCCTGAGCCCAGGGGTTGGAGACCAGCCTGGGGAACTTGGCAAGATCTTGTCTCTATAATAAGGCAAAAAATTAGCTGGGCATGGTAACATGCACCTATAGTTCCAGCTACTTAGAAGGCTGAGGTGGAAGGATCACCTGAGCCCAGCAGGTCAAGACTGAGGCAGCCATGATCATGCCACTGCACTCTAGCCTGGGCTACAGAGTGAGACACTGACTTAAAAAAAAAAAAGTTCATAGCCTTTTGATTCACCAGAGCAAAAATAATAGGTTCTCAATCATAATTTGTTGAATTTGAATTAATGTGTTTCTCTCATCATCACTCAAGCTTCCTCTGACATGGATTCAAGCAAATTGAGTGACAGAAGAAAATCTAAATACTTTGTGTGGTATACAAGACTGACAATATACTTGCCCCTGTATCAGCCTTATTTCTAAGCATTCATGTCTCTCATCCACTCCCTACTGCCTGCCAAATCTACACATATTTTAAAAGCACATTGATTAGCCGGGCTCGGTGGCTCAGCCTGTAATCCCAGCACCTTGGGAGGCTGAGGCGAGTGGATTGCCTGAGCCCATGGGTTCGAGACCAGCCTGGGTAACTTGGCAAGACCTCAACTCTACAATAAATTAAAAAATTAGCAGTGCATGGTAGCGTGAGCCTGTAGTTCAGGCTACTTAGAAGGCTAAGGAGGAAGGATGGCAAGAGCCCAGCAGGTCGATGCTGGGGTGGCCATGAGCGTGCCACTGCCTGGGTGATGGAGTGAGACTCCAACTCAAAAAAAAAAAAAAAAGCATATTGATTAAATAACAACCTACCATATTATACCATATTATTTGTAAAGATCTAATTGTGTCACCTTAGGCAGATTATTTATCTTCTCTAAGGTATAAGTGTTTCTCTCGGTGACTAATGATATTCCATTTTTGTTGGTTTCTTTTTTCAATTTACAATTATCTAAGCCAATGCTATCTCATGTTTCTATGCTTTTGCACATTTTTCCCTTTCTTGGAATACTGACTTGATTACTTGTCCACTAACTCCTGTTTCATTCTAATAACCCTAAAGTTACATCTCTAATTCCAGATTCTCTCCTGATCCCAAAACCTTACATCCAACTGCCTTGCTGACATCTCTAACAAGAGACACTAGAAGTCTACAGCACTGGTCCAGATAAAATATTATAGTGAGCCGGGCTCGGTGGCTCAGCCTGTAATCCCGCGCCTTTGGGAGGCTGAGGTGAGTGGATTGCCTGAGCCCGCGGGTTCGAGACCCACCTGGGCAAGCGAGACCTCATCTCTACAATAAATCAAAAAATTAGCTGGGCGTG
>CAUYQG010194510.1:0-11949 GCA_963574415.1 Tarsius wallacei
GTGGTAGCGCACGCCTGTAGTTCCGGCTACTCGGAAGGCTGAGGCGGAAGGATCGCCGGAGCCCAGCAGGTCGAAGCTGCGGTGGCCGGGAGCGGCCACTGCACTCCAGTCTGGGCGACAGAGTGTGACGCCAACTCAAAAAAAAAAAAACCAAAAAAAAAAAAAAAGAAAGAAACATGATGGTGTATTTGTATGGGGCAGGAGTAAGAGAGGTGGTGTGTCAGAGAGACATGGACAGTATGACTGAGATGCTTCTGAGCCACTAGAGTCGTCGGGTCACTGGGGCTGATTCAGGCCCTGATTAGCTGGAACAGAGCGTCCTAGGGCCTGGAAGCTTCCATAGAGTACAGACCTCATCCCAGCACCTGTATGGGTGCTTTAAAGGACGTTCCATCTAGGCTAAAACCATCTATGTGTCACTACATTTTTATGGCCCTCAGCACCTTAGGAGATGTTCAGTTACACAAGAACCCAGCCTCACTAATCAGGTTAGCAACATATTTCAAGTACAGAGCCTGTGCAAAACATTTCCTCCGTTTTTGGGTGATCTGTATTAAACCAAATTGTATCAGCTTTGGAAAGTTACCTGGACATCTCTTTTTGTCTGGTCTCCCACTCTTACCCTGCCCTTCTCATGGGGAGCTGCTTCTATCCTGCAGGTGCCCCCAACAGGAAAGTCCAGGTAGAACTGCAGACAGTAGATTGTTACAGCCCTTTCCAGGTGTCCTCTTAGATGTTTAAACTCTTGAGAAAAGCATATTTACAAGACAAAGAAACACTTCTGTTGCTCCCTTTAATCGCTATGAATACCTGTGATATGATAAGATCTTCCTATCAGAGGGACCCTGGGCAGCCCTGGGGCAAAATTCAGTTTTTTGGGACCTGTGGTGAGGAGCCTGAGGGGATGAAAGATGCAGGAAGTCTAACTCTGAGTGAGAGATGTGCGTGCTGTAAGGGGGTGGGGGGGTGTATGTGGAGTCCACCTGTGGGCAGTGGTATGGGAAACAGTGACACAGCTCCCTCCACCTCACCCATTCCTGCATCACGAGGGCTCTTTTTTTAGTTGCTGGAACCAGCGAAGCTCTTATCTATAATGGGTATTCTTTCTGCCTTTTAAAATGCTTGCATTTTATTTCTATGAATTTCCATTAATGTGCATCTTTAGGAAGACAAAGATTGTGCCTTATTTCTATGGCTTCATTTATACAATATAAACTGGAGTTCAGACCATCTTATGAAGTGTATGAATACGACCAGAAGCTAAAAAGCACTGGAAGCATCTAATAAATGTAACATGTTACTTATTTATTTATTGTAGCAGCAGTATTATTTAAATACAAATACTATGGAGAGTGGATAGGAGGATTTATTAGTTAATATTTATAAATTCATTTAAGCCGCTCAGATAGTGGATACTTTCATTATGGCTAGGAAGGCTGAAATGGGCTTGAGCCTGGCAACATAAAACCTTCACCCCTTGGCCTCCTTTCCTGGCATTCTGCAGGCAAACATTAGCTCATTTGAAGCTTTGACCTTCAAGATTTCAAAGGTAGGGGCTGAGATATATGTAAGCAGGAGGCATGTGTCTCTTAAAATGTTTCTTTTCAGTTTGTCAGTCGAAAAAAAAAATACAGTAATTAATTTGATGGTTATGCACTAGAAAAGTGTGATTTTCCCTGTGAGGCAGTATATCATGGGGGGGCTCTGGGGCCAAACTCCCCGGGTCCACATTCCAGACCTGCCACTTGCCAGTTGGGTAGCCATGAGCAGATCACTTAACCTCTATGTGCTTCAATTTCCATCTTTTAGTGGTTCGGCTATTTGGATGGAGATGTGGCAAATGGCATATGCCTTTTCTACCCAGTACCTCATTGATCAAAGTGTCTAAGTAGTAGTTTCTTAACCAGTCAGTATTCTCATCCACAAGCCAGCATTAACCCCTCTGCCTAGTCACAGTAAACTTCCCCGGAAAACCAGCGGAAGCTCACAGAATGGAGAGGGGCCCAGAAGCCAAGGGTGCTCTGGAGGAAGGCACCAGGAGCCATGGCCAGGTCGCTCCTGGGTCTGTGCTGGCCCTCAGTGCCCCTGAAACTCAGGAGTCTCTGACCTCCAAGGCTTCTCCAGTTCTGTCGGCTCCTGAGCCCCAGGGTCCCAGGATCGTGGCTGTGGCTGGGTGTCTGGAGTGGCTTTTCCTGCCCTCCTCCCTACACTGCATGGGGAGTGGGTAGGAGATATATCTGATCCCCTTGGTTTCCAAACAGGAGGTGGCAAGGGAAAGTAGGCACTGGATCTGTCCTCTTGCCAAGATTACATAAATTGGAGAATTCCACCAGGAAGAAAGAGCATGTGGTGCTTTGGTGGAGGTGTGTGGATTCTGAGCAGTCAAAAAAATCACACATCTTTGCTAAACTTGTATAAGACTTCCCATTTTCCTCAGCAGGCCTGCGAGCAGTGTCGTCCTGGTTGATGTACAGCTGTCTCTCTGGTCCTGATTTGTAGCGTTTGTTCATTTCCTCGGGACACACACTTTCACCATGGGCGATTTTAAGCTACTCACAAGACATCACTGAGCGCAGTTGGGAAGAGACTTGCAGGGACATACTATTCTCTGGTGTTTCTACCACACATACTGTTCTCTGGTGTTTCTACCACACAGCTGCCACAGATGTCAGTAACCTCTAGGGCACAGACAATAGTGAAAAGTGGTAAAATAATGAGGAGGTGATGAGGGCTGAGTATTAACATCCTTTGTTGTTGACATAATGTATTTACTTGTAAGTTTATATAATTTAATTTTTAATAATAGCTGTATTTTAATGATTGACTACAACATTTAACAGTAAGCTCTTGTGAGTCGCCATGAGCCAGCTCCAGCATACCACTTTCGAGGAAGTGGATCCACATACTGCTGCTGAGAGAAAGATAAAGAGAGAGAAGGAGAGATTCCTTACACGGTAAGATGCTTGGCAGAGAGGCCTAGGACTTGGAAATTTTGTACAGTAGCCTGCAATATTGGGGACCCTCAACAGCAAGGTAATGATGGCACCTGAAATTTACATGGCAAAACACATTCTTATTTAGCATCCACTCTTTTTTATTTTTTGAGTCGGGGTCTCACTCTGTTGCCCAGGCTGGAGTGCAGTGGCACCATCACAGCTCACCACAGCCTCAGCCTCCTGGGTTCAGGCAATCCTCCCACCTCAGACTCTCCAGGAGTTGGAACTAAAGGCATGTGCCACCATATCCAGGTAGTTTTTTTATTTTTTTTTTTTTTTTTTTTTGGTAGAGACTAGTTCTTACTATGTTGCCACGCAGGTCTCAAACTCCTGGACTCAAGAGGTCCTCTTGCCTCAACTTCCCAAAGTGCTGGGATTATAGGCATGAGTCACTGTACCCTGCCGACCCCATTCATATTTGAACCTCACAACAAAAGCAAGGGAAAGGTAAGCAAGGCATGTTTCAGGTGAGGTGACTGAGAGTCATGGAGAAAAGTGACCCTGCCGGGTGGAGCTGAGACTAGAGTTGGGTCCGTGAGACCTCAGTTCACAGCTTTTTTCATACGGCCGTGTCTCTTTGAATCCCTGACATCACCGGAGTAGCCACTTCCTACCATCGGAGATGCTGTCAGGCTTTATCTTCTGTACTGGGGGGAAGGGTTGTCTTGGGACTTCACATTAAAGAATGAAATAAAGTTGGAGGCCTGCAAAATGCGCAACAGTGACCCACTGCATTAGACTCCAAGGCCCCCAGCGGTCTTTACCCTTGGTGCTCATGTCGTGTTCCTGGAATCCTGCACTGAACATGGCTAATCTGTGTGCCTGGTAGGACACTGCAGAGGAGGGTGTGTGACTCCTGAAGCTAGCCATAAGAGCAGCTTCTGCCTTGCTCTCTCAGGTTACTGTTCTGGGGGATGACAATGGCTGTTGGGATCACGCAGCAGCCCTGCAGGGCCCTGTGAAGGTAACTGAGACCTCCCACCACCAACAGCCCTCCCTACTGGCCACCTGAGGCACTCACAGCCTGGGCTGACATCTTGACCTCATGAGTGACCGAAGCTGGAATCACTTGCAGAAACTGTGAGAGAGAACCAGTGTTTACCTTGTTTTAAGCCACTAAGTTGTGGGCATTTGTTACACGGTAAAAGACAATTTCCCTCAAAGCTGCACCATATGGGGAATGGGTGATGTTAGGTATTAGGGACTTAAAGACACATTTTGAGTCTTTTTTTCCCCCTCTTTTCACAAAATAAACTGAATTTCAAGTCAACATTTGAAAGTTTTGCAGTGTAACTTTTGAAATGCATCTTATTCTTAAAATAAGAATGATCTGTCGTCCATAGAAAGGTAAACTCAATCCTGAGTGTATAGCAATTGTGAGGAGCAGGCAGGGTGGCCTGGAATCCACCCAGGCCCGGTAGGTCATTGAGACCCTATCTTCACTGTCACCTTTTACTCTCTAGGGTCCCTGGGTCATAGCATCACCTGCCCTTGCAGAAGGCAGGAACAGGGGGAAATAACGAAAGAAATCAATCAGGAAGACAGGAGACTAGGCACCCTACTGGATGTTGGGGGTGTCACTCTGTCGCCCAGGCTGGAGGGCAGTGACACAATCACGGCTCACCGCAGCCTCGACCTCCTGGGATCAGGCAATCCTTCCACTTCAGCCTCCCGAGTAGCTGGGACTACAGGCGTGCGCCGCCATGCCCGGCTGAGATCTCACCATGTTGCCCAGGCAGGTCTCGAACTCCCGGGCTCAAGCCATCTTCCCGCTTCAGCCTCCCAAAGTGCTGGGATTGCAGGCGTAAGCCACCACGCCTGACCTGGAGATTTCACCGACATCGGCAGCACACCAGCCGGCCCCGGGAGGCTGAGCCGGTTTCTCTGCCCCAGGGTCCCCGCCCGCGAAAGGTGGCTCCGGGGACACAGCTCGCGTCCCCAGCGCCGGAGGAGCGCAGCGCCGCGGGAGGCTCGTGCCTGCCGGGAGCGGCGCCAGGTCACACAGCGCCTCGGCGTGTCCTCCGCACGGGAGGCCGAGCGCGGCGCGGGAGGCGGCGGCGGGGGCCTCGCGGGCGAGCGTGGGGCGGCGGCCGGCCTCCGGCATGGAGTGGGAGCTCAACCTGCTGCTCTACCTGGCGCTCTTCTTCTTCCTGCTGTTCCTGCTGTTCCTGCTGCTCTTTGCGGTCATCAAGCAGCTGAAGAACTCCGTGGCCAGCACGGCCGGGGCGCTCCAGCCCGGGCGCCTCTCGCTGCACCGCGAGCCCTGGGGCTTCTCCCGCGAGCAGGCGGTGTGAGCCGGGGCGCCGGCGGGGGCGCCCGGCCCCGCGTCCAGGTGCGACCCGGCGGCGCCGGCGGGGCGTCGGGCGCCGGGGGCGACGAGGGACGGGCGTCTCCGCTGGGTGGGGGGCCCGGGGCTCGCGGCACGCTCGGCGCCGGGACGCGGGCGTGGGGTCCGGCTGCGCCCGTCGGGAGGGACCGCGTCGGGGGCGACCCAGGGCGGGGAGGGACGGCGGCAGGGCAGGTCACTCCCTGGGGCCGGATCGCGCATCTGCGAGCTCGTCTTCCCAGTCCACCTGCGCTTCGGCGTGTTTGCTCGTACCCAGGGGCGGATTATTCAGGGAATGCACTTCAGCCACTTTCAAACAACACCGAATGACAACCGAAAAATCCGGATGTTTGAGAGAGTGTGTGAGCTTCGGGGCGGGTGGCGGGAGGGAGCAGGGCGCAGTCGAAGTGTTCCAAATATTGTTTGAATTGGGAGATGGTCCGTGGAGTTCGAATGACTGTGCCGGGCGCGGGGAGAGAGGATCCAGTGGCCCGTGTGGGGGGCAATCCCTTCCTCCCCTTGTCCCTCCTGTTCTAGCCACGGACTGCTTTGGTGCCCCCAGGGTGGGTTTCGGGTCCGTGACAGCAGGAGGTGGGCGCTGCTGAGAGTCATTTGGAATATGCCTCTGGGTTGGCGGGTGCGTGACCTTTGGGCGATGGCGCGGACTGCAGGCGGAAAGAGGCGCTGTCTGCAGAGTGTAGGTCAGAGGAAAAAGTACGGGGCAGCGGGTCTGTGGTTTCGGGTTAAATGATTAGAGCCTTTGGGAAAGATTGATGGGCAGGAGCAAACTCACCAGTGTGCCCTAAGCACCCTCCGGGCAGCGTTATTGAGGGAAAGAACAGCTTCATTCTCCAGATGCTTTTCCCTAGATTCATGTCGCCTGTCGTCCTGGAGCCGAGCTGGTGCCCTTGGCTGGCGCGCAGAGGACCACAGCTGCAGTGCCAGCTTGGGAACCCTGCAAGGAGCAGGCTGGAGGCTGCGAGATGGGGCTCTCTGCAGATGGTAAGGGGGGGCCGGACACGGTTTCAGTTGCCCTAAACTTCTGAGGAGGCAAGGCCTAAAATGGTGAAGTTTCGGGATGGGGGAATAGGTAAAATGAAGTGAAGGGCCCTCTTGGGCTCAGAACTGGTGAGCGGCTGCCAGAACCAAGACACCTAACTCACTTCTAAATCATTGCGGGAATCAGGTGTCTGGAGTGTTTGCAATTTTTAATAATAATTCTGCTCTTTTGGAAATCAGTACAGGGGTTCTTAGACTGAAATATGTGATACAGACATAGTTTGTCTTCAGTAAGGTAAGATTTAGGTTTAGTGGTTTAGTTGTCCAAGTCATGACTGCAGTATTGAAAGTACATACTAACTTCAGACACAAAGGAGGACCATGCAGAAAGGCTAAAAATGAAATAACTAAATTTTGTCTAAGTTGACATTATAAAAGTGGAGTGTAAGACAATTACTTTGATACTTCAAAGGAAGGAAAAACTAGTCTCAGGTGAATGATTATGGGGAAAGTTTTTGACCTGAGACATTCAGATAATTTCCCACATTTTCGATTTCACTTTGCCAAAATAGACCTGTTCTTAATGAAGTCATTTATTTTAATTACTATGTCATGAGCAAATTCTCACATCTTTGCAGAGTTATAGCAACACTTGATTTGAATTCCCAGTTTGTATTCACTGAATCACTGCAGTGATTCTGTATTGTGTGTCGAACAATAGTTCTGTAATTGGTTGGTATCTTTACAATGGCATTTAGTTAAAGGGGTGTATGGTTAATATGGACATTGAAGATGAATGTGGGAGTAATTAATTAGCAATTACAGTATTTTGTAAGTTATTTGTAATTATTTCATATGTGTATATAATATACATAGCCAGAATGCAAATTATTATAATTGTAATAGACAGAATGCAAATTATTTTAACTACCTGCTTGGCTTCTTGATTCTGTAATCCTTTACTTTTCCTAGCAGCACCACTGGTGTCCAGAAGTTTAGCCCACCTGTGATTCTGCCTAGACAGGAGACTGTTGAGAACTCAGAGTGAGTAGTTTATTGCCATTTCAGTGTGAGTCCAGTCTCTTTGCTGGTTCTACCTAGGAAAGGAGGACCACCTTTCTATTTTGTGTCCATCATTTTATAACCTCCTTGTGATTGAATTTATTACTTACTAAGTTCCCATTTATCCAGGCAAAACCTCCCCAAAACCCAGCATATTTATTCCTCTAGCCCAGTCTCTGCTTGGAGCGTGGCCCTCAACTCTGGTAATGAAGGCTCCTAGAACTCACCACCATTGGTCTCTTGCCCTGCCCTGGCCTTGTTAGAGATTCTGCTTTTGAAACTTTGCCACCTATAGTTGAGCTGCTGTTTTCTGTTCATTTATTCAATCATTATTTTTTCCAGACCAGCACAGACTGACCTCCCACATTAGAAGCACTTTTGAACTCACACTTTTGGCTACCTGTATGCATTGTTCACTTCAACCTAACACTCTGACACCACAGTGGTCTAGGTTCTAGGCTTCCCCGTGTGGACTGACCACCTTCTGGCTCTGACCATCATTATGCTATTTTTACAGATGGTGTAAATATGAGCTCGACACTAAAGCACTTGAAAAGTCAGGGACATTTAAAATAACTGCTCATGGAAAGCTGAGGCGGAAGGATTGCCTGAGCACAGCAGGCCGAGGCTGCTGTGGCTATGAGCATGACTCTGTACTCCAGCCTGGGCGACAGTGAGATTTCGACTCAAAAAAATAACTAAACTAAAGTAAACTAAAATAAAATAACTGTTCATTAGATAAGTGTAACTTGATTATAGAAAATGCCTATGTTTTATTAAAAAAAATTTTTTTTTGAGTCAGGGTCTCACTCTATTGCCCAGGCTGGAGTACAATGGCACAATCTTGGCTCACTGAAGGCTTGAAGGCTCCTGGGCTCAGGCAATTATTCCGCCTTAGGTTCCTGAGTAGCTTGGGACTACAGGTGCATGCTGCCGTGCTTGGCTAATTTTTCTATTTTTTGCATAGGCTGATCTCAAATTCCTGGGCCCAAGCGATCCTCCCCGCTCTGCTTCCTAAAGTCCTGGGATTACAGACATGAGCCACTGCACCCAACCTATATTATTTTCAATAAAAAGGTTTTCAGTAACTTCTCAGTGATGTTAAAAGCCAAGTTGTATTTCTCACATTATAAGGAAATGAGTCATAATTGTATTATGTAATATTTGTATTTTATTTCAAGTGTTATTATTTCATTATTGCTTCTAAATTCAGCTGCACACAATGATTTCAAATCTTATTAGGACAATCTTGTTTGTTGCAGTAATTTCCAAACTTGTAAGTGCAGTGGATCTGCAATTCCACTTGGAAAGATAACCATTTTAAGTTGAATGAGAATGACATCACACTCACACTTGCAGAGTCTGAAATGTCTAATAAAGTCGATTCCTATGTCTGAACTTCAATTTTAGGGCACAGCTGTAGATGCAGAACCAATGCCATCTGGTGCGATTCTACAGAATATGAGAGAAAATTTACCCAGAGTGTGCCATGCACTGGCTTTTCTGGGAATGACAAGGTGCCAGGATTTGTTTTTGGTTCACTTGCAGGGGTGGAAACTTGGAACTAGGTGAGTAAAAAATATGTGATACTCTATTTTTAGCTTGACATTCATGTTTCCAATTTTGGCTATAGTTTCAAAATAAGTACAATAGAGTTAAATTTTAAATGACCAAAATTTTTAAAAATTGTAAATGGTTACAGCATTTAGGATAGTGAGAAATATTTATTTTTTCAAAGTCATACTTAATAATATAAGGACTTTTAGAATACTAAAGATACTAATGTAGTACTAGAAAGTGTTTGCAGAGTACTGTATTTTGTTTTAAAATTTTAGAGCTACTTTGAGGTATTTGTACATATTTAAGTTAACTCCACAATTAAAACTCTAAGGCCATTAAAATGTCACTATCAGGTGTCTGTGTCACATACAAGGGAAATTTAAAAATTGAGTTGTAGATCTTTGATTTT
This sequence comes from Tarsius wallacei, assembly GCA_963574415.1. NCBI lineage: Eukaryota > Metazoa > Chordata > Mammalia > Primates > Tarsiidae > Tarsius > Tarsius wallacei. The sequence goes on from CAUYQG010194510.1 coordinate 9,353, forward strand.
TTTTGTTGTTTGCATCAGCGAAATAAATTTCCTAATTCTCCATTTTTAAAATCTTGCCTATGCAAAGTAAATAAATTCATGGGTTAAAAATGGTCTATTTAATTCTCTGAGTAGTGAGCATTTTCCCATACAGGAAGTCGGGTAATCAGAAGGGCAATTTAGACCAGTAATCAGAACCTAACAGGCACTCAGAGAAAGCTTCCTGATAAAGCAAACAATCTTCTCATTTTCCTTACTAGTAGCTACTTTATATAATGAGCCTGATCATTTCTGCCATTCCTGGTCTGTGCAGACAGATCCTGAAGACATGGGTGGGTTCAACTTAAAAACTTTTTTTTTTTTTTGAGTCGGAGTCTCACTCTGTCGCCTAGACTGGAGTGCAGTGGCCGCTCCCGGCCACTTCAGCCTCGACCTGCTGGGCTCCGGCGATCCTTCCGCCTCAGCCTTCCGCGTAGCTGGAATTACAGGCATGCGCTACCACGCCTGACTGATTGTTTGATTTATTGTAGAGATGCGGTCTCACCAAGTTGCCTAGGCAGGTCTCGAACCCGCGGGCCCAGGCAATCCACTCACCTCAGCCTCCCAAAGCGCGGGATTACAGGCTGAACCACCGAACCCGGTTTAAAAACTTTTATATACAACCTTTGCCTTATTAGTATGACTCTGAAGTTACTTGAATTTGTTGAATACATGCAGATTCTTCAGGCAAAATGTTTTTTACTTTCAGATGAAAATCTCACTTTCCTATTGGGAATCAAGATGAATTGCTATACTGATCATAGAATAGGAAGTTATAGGACTGAACAGTGGCTTAAACAAATGAGGGGTTTTGCATTTTTTTCTCAGGTAACAAAGAGGTTAGGAGTGGGCCACTGCTGTCGCTGGTTTAACAGTTCACAGATGTCGGGCTTAATTAAGTGACTGCTGACGTTCCCTTGGCTTTTTTCCCTCTAGGTTCCAAGATGGTCCCCGCAGCTCCCCACAAGAAGGAGGAAGCCCAAAGGGAAAACAGGGCATGCCAGTTTGAATCCACTTCCTTTTACAGAACTCTCTCAGCAGCCCAATAACTTTTGCTTTCATTTCATTGGCCAGAACTGAGTCATTGGCTACTGCTGCCTGCAAGATTGCCTGAAAATACAGTTTTTGTAACTGGACATATAATTGCCTTCAGCAAAAATCCAAGTTCTCTTGATAAGAAAGAAGATGGTGGTGGCTCTTGGATGAACAACTAGCAGTTGATTCCCTAGCTACAAAATACAGTTAGACAGAAATATACATGGTTGAAAAGATCAAAACTGCAGGACCTTCACAACTGGCAAAACTCCAAATAACACTGCTGCCCTCTGACAGAGTGAAGACATGTCAGGTTTTCTCACAAAACAGTTGATAGGACTGACCTTCTCTCTCAGTCAATATGAGGACCCGGGGGACCTGCCTATCCCATTGGTGGACGTCATCTCTTTAAAGAGGTTTGGTTTAGGATAAAGAATGTTCTACTTTGCCGCTTCCTCATCTCAATCACTTTTCTCTTCCCTAACTTTCCTGTTAATTAGGTGTTGGTGGAATCTAGATTTGTGTATTTGATCCCTGTAAAAAGACCATCTCTTTTATGCATGGGGGAGGGTAATCTATGCAAAGAAAGGCTACCTTTCTCCTTTCTGTGACTCCACCACCAATCTAGGAATATCCTGGGAGAATTGCCTCTCAAAACTGCTTCTGTAAGCAGCCTACATCCTGGCTAAGCAAAGGGAGAAGAAACACTTCCCACATCCAGGGCTGTCCAAAAGAACTTTCTGTGATGACAGAAATGTTCTATATCTGCAGAGTTCAATATGGTAACCACTAGCCCCATGTGGCTAGTGAACACTTGAAATGTGGCTATTGTGACTGAGGAAGTAAAATTTAAATTTTATTTAACTGTAATTAATTTTAAGTTAAATAGCCACATGGGGCTAATAGCTATTGCATTGGATAACACAGTACACATTCTTCTCTTCCTTGTTGTTTTAGAATCAGCTGGAAAGGTGTGGGCCGGTCATGAGCTTGGTGTCCCATGATCTTCACTATCTTCACTATTCTACCTTACCATTGAACTTGTCTCCCAGAGAAGGAGGAAAAATGGCATTTTGGAAAGATGTGAACTTGACATCTGTGCATTGCACATATTCCTGTGTAGTGTATGGAATGGTCTACTGGGAATAGATCCTGTGATTGACTTTAGTGATAACTGATAATAGAAAATTGGCAGTGCTGGTCCACTTAACCTTCCTAGTGACTATTTTGTGTTCCTAGTCAGAGTGATTCAGCAGAGATTATTTTGTTCTATTATGTAATCTATTATGTGTTACTTTATTTTTGTAATATTGTGGCAGCTAAATGATGATTCTGTGTATGTTTTTCAAAAGACTTAGTGGTCTATATTTTTAAAAGGCTGTGAAATAAAGATAAGATATATGTAACTCAGTTTTTAATGATTTTTATTGGTGAATTATTATTACCCAAACTTTGTTAAGAGTTGATTAGGATGAGAGACAAAAAGGAAAAAAGAAAGAAAAAAAGAAAAAAGAAAAAGAAAAAAATTAGGATGAGAGTAATAG
>CAUYQG010194513.1:0-76591 GCA_963574415.1 Tarsius wallacei
GTGGTAGCATGCACCTGTGTTTCCAGCTACTTGGAAGGCTGAAGCGGAAGGATCGCCGGAGCCCAGCAGGTCGAGGCTGCGGTGGCCGGGAGCGGCCACTGCACTCCAGTCTGGGTGACAAAGTGAGACTCCAACTCAAAAAAAAGTCAAGTCACATGGTGACTGTGATCCCTTGGTCTGCCTCTTGAAGCAATGTGAGGCTGCTGTGGGTATGTGCTGTAATAATGACAGCACGGTCGCCGGAACAATGAAGCAGAGGAGCAGAAGGTGCCTACACAGCTTTACCTCAACGTCTTGCTTGTTAGGCTGGAGCTGACGCGCCCGTACTAGCAGTCAGGAACAATTAGCACAGAGCAGTTCGGAAAAGCAGGAAGAATTCACAAGGAATCAGTTACGGGTGAAGGGAAGTTACCATCTGCCAACAGGCACCAGGGTGTCACTGCACTGGAAAAGGAAAAGGAATGGCTGGATGAGATCCAGGGGCCTCTGCCCACGTTAAGACTGAGAGCTTCTCTGCCTGCCGGCATCACAGTGTCAACACATTTTGTGTGTGTCTCACTCAGTCTCACACCCAAGGAAGTAGAAACAACCAACGCAGAAACCAAGGGGAAGAAAGAGGCATACAGGCTCATTCTCCTGCAGCAGGGGAGCTACAGGCTTCTTGGAAAGCTCCTGTCTGCCTCTGTCCTGAGGCCTCCAGACCCTCTCTCCCTCCCTCACAATCCCAAGGATGCACTAGTTCCCTTTATGTGACAACAAGGTAGAGTAGTACCTCTAGTTCTTGGCGCTCATGGCTTCAGAGTTGCTCCGTTTGGGAAGGGAAAAGCGGGGGGTGGGGGGGGGCAGGCAGATATGAGAAAAGTACCAGGCAGCACCTTGAGGTCAGAAAAGAGTAGGCCACTAAAAGCCCCACCCGTAATATGCATTAAACAAAGAAGGGCCTCGATGGAGTATAGTCGTAGTACACAGGTATGTCCTACTAGATTGCAATATTAGTATTCCAGAAGCTGCCAGAATAAGAAATGCTTGTTTCTCTAAAGCTTATAATCCTAAACAAAATCTTTATTTCAAAAACAAAAACAAAATAATATACCAGTTAGAGGAAAACTTTGAAGAGAAGACGGAAGCTATCTTGCTACCAGTCCCTTCCTACATAAACGGGATTGGATGCAGATGGGACAAGGAATTGGCAAGGGTAAGGAAAAACTTCACAATGAATGCTGAGTGTTACCTAACACCCCCTAAGGATGTAGTTTATGATCTTTACTTAGTCACACAACATCAAGGACTGGTTAGTTCCAGGGAAGGGCTCCATTTCATCACCTGGGTCATTCTCCTCCCCCTATGCCCCACAAGGCAGTAGAATCAAACAACATACTCATCTACAACAGAATGCTTAAATAATAACCCTGTCCAATAACTGCCCTTGCTTCTTTGTGCTGCTGAGAAAAACATAAAAAGAAAAAAACCAGCAAGCAATAAAACCCAAACCCTCTGCAAGCCAGCTGGTGCCTCATCTCAGGGCATTTTTAGTGGAATCTCTGCTGGGCCCTGGACCCTCCCCACCACATCAGTGAGGAAAGAGGCAGCAGGACAGATCTGGCCATCTGCATTGGAGTGGAAAGAGAAACCAAACACAATTCGGGTCACAAGTGGATTCTGGCACATTTTTAGATCATGTTAAAAATGCCATGGTGTGCACAGAAAGCAGGCATAGAAGTTTCTTGAAGGAGGTAACACCTGTGGCAGGACAAACGGTCCAATCTACTCTTGGGGAGGAGTTCCTGTGGAAGGACAGGAGCTAGGGGGCCTCCAGGAAGGTGTTAGTGCGGAAAATGGAGGACACAATCTTCCCAGTGGCGTTGATGGTGCCTTCGCTGTCTGAACTGGACTCTGAGTCGCTGCTCCCAGAGTAGGCGCCCAAGCCTGGGAGGATGCCGATACAGACTGCAGCGGAGGGGCAGTGGAGGGAGGGGCCACTCAGGGGAGTGTTTCCAGGAGACTTGCAGGATGAAGCCTCTGCAACGAAGAGGAAAGACGATTACTCTGCCATCTTTTCCAAGGTGGAGGGTTGTACTTACCATTTACCAGGTGCCGTACCAAGGACTTTACCCACAGAAACCAGTGAACCTCAAAACAACCTTATGCAGCCAATGCTACTGTCGCCTTCATTTTACAGATGGGGAAACTGAAGGAGGAAGCAAGGCTCCAGGAGGTGAAATGACTTCTCAAGATAAAGGTGCAAAACTGGGCCTGAACCAAGGTCTTTATAACCCCAGAGCCTGACTACACTCTCTTGTTCCCCATCAACTCTGAGCTGGAGAAGAAATCACCCTGGAGTGTGGCCTATAGAATTTGATTTCCTGCACTCACACAATTACAGTATTACAGCAGGTGGGACTCCTACCTCACATCACTCCTTACTCTCAGGGCAGGAAACAGACATGAGGAGAGAACAGGCTTCCACACACTCTCAACAGTAAAGATGAAGACAGATGAAGAGAGACACTGAGCAATGTTAACAATTCTATTAATCTCAGCACATTACATCATTCCATACTTGTTGACCAGCACACTAGCTAGCACAGACATGTTTTCAAGGCTAAACATCATCTGTAGAATAACATATTTTTAAAAAATTTTTTTAATCAGGCAGCCCCTCAAACTGGAATAGGTTCAGAGGGACTCCCCGGAATAACAGTCTTCATTAAGAAGGGATGCTTTTTCCTAGAGATGAGCAATCTAGAAACTGACTTAACACGACCTTTGCTTTCAGTTGTGTCCCTCTTTTACAAATGAGAAAGCTGAAGCCTGTCAGGTAACATTTTAAGACCATGCAGAATGTCACCTAAGCTGGGGGATCTTTCCTTTCCAGGAAACCCACAATTACTCTGCCGTCCCAATGACGGAAGGCCTCACTCTGGAAAATGCAGGACTTGACAGTTACAGGAAAAGTTAAGAATTCAATTCCACCTCCCCTTCTTCTCTCTCAATGTTTTCAGCCTTGTTTAGTTACTGCAACTTGATGTGTAGTATTATCCTCATTTTACTGACGAGGAAAGTCAAACGGCTTGGCAAGGTTATAAGTTACTTAGAGTAGAAGACATTAAAGCAAACCTGAAACAACGATAATGTACTAACAGAGTAAGAGCTGGAGCTCATACTTAGCTGCCTCAAGCTGACAAACACACACCACCTCCTTGTGTTTTGCCTTAGGTGCACTAACACTACATTGACCCAGACACCTCAAGTGTGAAAAGAACAAATGGTTCCAAGCCTAGGAAACCAAGAAAAAGCAAGAAAGACCACTGAGAAGCTAAAAGAGGTATGGAACAGCTAGTCCAGAGTTCAGGACTCAGTGGATCTGCTCATCTTCAAAAGATGCTCTAATAAGGGAAAAGGAAGCTGCAAAAGCCAAGCAGCGTTAAAACATGGAGATGTCAAAAAGTGAGGGGAGAGGGACCATGATTGCAGAGAGGGCAACCGCAAGGCCACAGGAAGGCAGAGGCAAATTTTCACAACAGATGCCACAAAGCAAATTTCTCTAAGATACTAAGAGTTTTCCAAATATGTTAAAAAAAACAAACAGCCAATGACTAAATAGAAAAGTGACAGAAGACATGAACAGCTCACAGACAAAGGAACAGATTAATTCTAAACACAGGAGGATAAACAATATATTAGGAAGGAACAGCCAACTTTAAATGTTGCTGAGGGTGTACAGAGAAATATGGCAGTGTTTTTCAAACTTAAATGATGTTCCTAATAGAACATTCACTGCAGCACTGTTTGCAATAGCAAAAGACTGGAGCAACAAAATGCCCAATACTAAGCGATTTTTAAGTAATAGACTACTATTCAGTCATTAAGAAGAATAAAGCATCTCTGTGTGTACTGGTATTGAATTACCTCCAACATACTGTGCTAAATGAAAAAGGCAAGGGCAGACAGCAGGTAAAAGTTATCATTTGTGTATGGGGGGGGATATGCCCATGTATATGCATGACAGTGAAGAAAGCATAAAAATTGGTAGGAGTGGCTGCTCTGGGGAAAGGCATTGGGTGGTTAGGAAACAGGGAAGGCTTACTTTTCACTCCACACTCTTTTGTCCCTTTTGAATTTTTTATTATATGCATATATTACTGATTCAGACAATGTTTTAAAAAGACAAATACAAATTCAAAGAGCATCTCAGGTAATTTAAATTAGAGAGGAAAAATCTCACTAATCTCTGTATCCCCAGGGCATCCCTATGTTAAAGCTAAGAAGGATATAGAAGACAAGACAGTCCTAATGACAGAGGGGCTGCTTGTCCGCATCCTCCACTAACCTTAAACCCCTTGAAGACAAGGGCTCTTTCTTCACCATTCCAACCCCAGGACATATAGCTCTGGGCTCAGGAAGCCAGGATTCACAATGTGTCAGAATGCAGGAAAATGTGCTCAAGAGAGAATTTCACTGCAAATGGTTAATCTGAAGAAAAGGGGGTATGAAAATGTGATGTACTTTCAAAATCTGGGACATAACATCAAACTATATCATTCATTACTTAAGCATACATTGTATTATGTGTTAACATATACTTTGTGTATTGTCAGAAATACTCAAAGTTAACAACACTTTGAGTATTCTGTCAGAAAAAAATTGTTTAACAAAAAAAATACAGCAGGGCATGGTGGCTCATGCCTATAATCCTAGCACTTCGGGAGGCAGAGGCGAGAAGATTGCCTGAGCCCAGGAGTTCAAGACCAGCCCGGGCAACTTGGTAAGACCTCACCTCCACAAAAAAAAAAAAAAAAAAAAAAAAAAAAAAAATTAGCCAGATGTGGCGGTGCATGCTTCTGGTTCCAGCTATTTGGAAGGCTGAGGCGGAAAAATTGCCTGAGTCCAGCAGGTGAAGGCTGGGTAGCTGTGAGCATGCCACTGCACTCCAGTCTGGGCAACAGAGTGACTCTGACTCAAACAAACAAACAAAAAAGAAAACTTATTTATGTGAAGCTGTTCAATGAGGTGTATCATTTTATCAAATATAGACACCCCCCCCACTTAACGACAAGCTACAACCTCAGACATGCATTATTAGGTAATTTAGCCATTGTGCAAACATAGATGGTACAGCCTACTACACATTTAGGCCATATAGTATTGTCTATTGGTGTCAGGCTACAAACTTGTCCAGTATGTTAGTGTACAAAATATGGTAGGTAACTGTAACACTATGGTATTTGTGCATCTAAACATGGCTAAACATAGAAATGGTACAGTAAAGTATTATATAATCTTATGGGATCACTATCACATATTTTTTTTCCTCTTTTATTTATTTATTTGTTTGTTTGTTTGTTTGTTTATTTCTGAGTTGGATTCTCACCCCACCACCCAGGTTGGAGTGCAGTGGCATGCTCATGGCTACCCCAGCGTCGACCTGCTGGGCTCAGGTGATCCTTCCACCTCAGCCTTCTAAGTAGCCAGAACTACAGGCGTGTACTACTACGTCCAGCTAATTTTTTGATTTACTGTAGAGATAATGTGTCACCAAGGTGCCCAGGCTGTTCTTGAACCCGTGGGCTCAGGCAATCCCCTCATCTTGGCCTCCCAAAGTGCTGGGATTATAGGCTTGAGCCACTGCGCCCAGCCTCTTTATTTTATTTTGAAGATGTGGTGTGCAAGTCAGGATTAGGTACATAAATGGTCTACATACAGGTGAGGTTTGGGTTTCCCACTGGAATTATGGACTTCACAACAACTTGGATTGATTTAGAGTCTATCAAACTCAGTGATCTATCACAGAAACAAATAACTGAATACCACATGTTCTCACTCATAAGTGGGGCCTGTACATCTATTACAATACTACAAGAAAGGGATTAACAGTAGCAGGACACTGTGGGAGATAGGGGCCACATAACACATATGCTGTCTTTCACCAAAATATTGTTATATGGAACATGACTGTATTTCAAGGGTGAACAGAGTTTAAGGATTTATTTTAGATAGAAAAGAAGGATCAAGTTCAGACTACTTTTGAAGCTTGTGAGCTGGCCTAACAGAAGAATGGAAGCCAGCTACAGAAAAGCAATCAAGGAATCTGGACCGTGGCATCAGAAGAGTTTAAATGAAAAGACCAATCTACCAATTATCTAGGAGGTTTCAAGAAAGAAAAGAGATTGCAATTCTGACAAATTTCATTCCAAAAGCAAACTGTCCAAAGAGAACAAAATAATGCCCTCTGATCTCACCCATTTGGTGAAGTTTTCCTGCCAACTTCTGCATTTGCAGGACACATTGTCATACCAAATTAACACAGAAAATTACTCATAGAAAACGTTCTTAGTATTCAGACAGATGCGTGATTTGGGAGTAGATAGGGCCAACTTGTGCATTCATTGCTCTGCTCAGAGCTCAAGTTCAATTCTTCAATGGGGGAAGCTTGAATCTCCATCAGGGTCACAGAGTTATGGGGGATGACCAAGGGGCAGATTTTTCTACCACTGAGGACAATACTCTAAGCAAGCTTCAGGAGTATTCTTTTTATGGGGCCTTAATTCCAAGTAAAGGAGGATATTTCTTGCCTAGCTTCTGCTGCAAGAATGCAGTGGTAGGAAAAGGATTTAGAATGACAAAAATGATGACTCCGAAACACAAGTGTTTGCCTGAGATAGTCAAATAAACCACAAGTTTTCTTTTCCAATGATTCATTCAAATAGTTCCTGCCAGAAAATAAGAACCAGATACAGGGCAACTGGCTTACTAGTTGAAATACATTTACGATTCCTATGCCAGGTGCACTGTTATGTGCCTGTTGTCCCAGCTACTCGGGAGGCTGAAGTGGAGGACTGCTTAAGCCCAGGAAATTTGGGGCTGTAGTGTACCATGATCACACTTGTCAATAGCCACTGCACTACAGCCTGAGCAACACAGTAAGACCTCATCTCTAAAAGGAATTGATTAACTTTTAAAAAGATTCCTATGAAGTTTTATGTGTGTGTATACACATATATGGTATATACTTATCCTAAATAAGCAATCATATTTTAGCAAGTTTCCTATATATTAAAAAGATGCCAGTGAACAGGAATTTCTACACTGCTGACGAGAGTATAAATTGGGATAATTTAGTAGGGCACGGTGGCTCATGACTATAATCCAACACTTTGGGAAGTTGAGTAGGGAGGCCAGGAGTTTAAGATCGGCCTGGGCAACATAGCAAGAGGCAAGGTCCCATCTTTACAATTTTTTTTTTTAATTAGCCAGGCATGGTGGCATGCACCTGTCAGTCTTAGCTACTTGGGAGGCTGAAGTGAAAGGATCACTTGAACCCAAGAGTTCAAGTTTGCAGTGACCTATGCTCAGGTCACTGCACTTCAGTCTAGGCAGCAGAGCAAAAGCCTGTCTCTTAAAAAAAAAAAAAAAAAGGAGGAAGCTCTTTATGTCCAATTATGTAGCAATACCCAAGATATGATAACAAGGGAACTAAGCAATGAAAACAGGAATAGGTTAAATTAAAATACTACTAATAATGAAAATGTAAAAACCATGTATGAAGCAGTCTTGCCAAAAAAAAAACTTGAATTGATCAAGCTTCTAGATCTAATTACCGTTTTACAGGAAACAAGGTATAATGGAACACCTTAGGGATGCAAATAGCAAAATCTAGAGTGAGGGAAACTCCACAGAACAAAGACCGAGTTTTTCTACAAAAATACAAAGAAAACAAAACATAGGTTTAGAAAGGAGTTAGAATTAACAGGTTAAATTTGACTTCAAAGACATATTACTCTATTGGTAAGATGGCACAAAATGGCAATATTCCCAAGTTAATCTACAAGTTCCAATAATCCATGTAACAAAATCTCAGCTACCTTTTTGCAAAAATTGACAAACTGGACCCAAAATTTATATGGAAATACAAGGGACCTCAAATAGCCAAAACAATCATGAAAAAGAAGAACAAAGTTGGAAGATCCACACTTCCTAATTTCTTAATTTTTTAAAATTTTATTTTAAAGATGTGGGGCACAATTTAGGATTAGGTATACAAGTGGTCACTGTACAGGTGAAGTTTGGGCCTCCCATTTTCCCCACTTTGCCTGGTTTGAGATCAGGTACTCTTATTGATGTTGTGCCCCCCCACCTTCCTAATTTCAAAATTTACTATAAAGCTATAGCGATTAAGACTGTGTAGTAATGGTATACGAACAAACATAGATCAATGGAAAAGCATCCAAAAACATACCCATACATTTACAATCAACTAACTTTTGACAAGGGAGCCATGACAATTCAGTGGAAGAAAGAATAATCTTTTTTTTTCTTTGAGTTGGAGTCTCACTCTGTCGCCCAAGCTAGAGTGCAGTGGCATGCTCACAGTCACCGCAGCCTCGACCTGCTGGGCTTAGGTGATCCTTTCGCCTCAGTCTGCCAAGTAGCTGGAATTACAGGCACGCACCATCACACTAGGCTAATTTTTTGATTTATTGTAGAGACAAGGTCTCGGCAAGTTGCCCAGGTGGTCTCAAACCTGTGGGCTCAGGCAATTCTCTCACCTCGGTCTCCCAAAGTGCTGGAATTATGAGACACCGTGCCTGGCCTAAGAATAGTCTTTTTAACAAATAGTGCTGGGACAACTGGATATCCACATAGAACAAAAGTGGATCCCTACTTCATGTTATACACAAAAAACTCTGACGTATAGGAGCTAAAACTATAAAATTCTTTGAAGAAAATATAGATATAAATCTTCATGACCATGGATTAGACAATGGTTTCTTAGATATGACACCTAAAGTAAAAACAACCAAAGAATAAAATAGATAAATTGAATGTCATCAAAATTAAAACTTTGTGCTCCAAGGATATTATCAAGAAAGTGAAAACCTACAGAATAGGAGAAAGCATTTACAAAGCATCCATCTGATAAGTGTCTAGTATGCAGAATATATAAAGAACTCTTACAACTCAACAATAAAGACAAAGCACTTTAAAAACAGGGTAAGGATTTGTATAACTATGTCTCCAAAGAAGATACACAAATGGCCAATAGTACAACATCATTAGTCATAAGGAAATGCAAACCAAATTCACAATGAGACACCACTTCATACCCACAGGATGGATATAGTAAATAAGATAGTAACTAGTATTGACAAGAATGTGAAAAAACTGAGATCCTCATATATTAGAGTGTAAAAATGGTTCAGCTACTTTGGAAAATAGTTTTGCAGTTCCTCAAAAAACTAAACATGGCTACCATACGACCCAGCAATTCGACTCCTGGGTATATACCCAACAGAAGTGGAAATAGTTGTTTACCCAAAAACATGCACATGAATGTTCATTAGCAGCATGATTTATATTACCCAAACAGTGGAAACAACCCAAGTGTTCATTAATAAATGAATGGACAAAATGTGGTATCATATGATGAATATTAGCCCACCATTAGTAAAAAGTACTAACACATGCTACAACATGGATGAACTTTGAAAACATTATGGTGAGTGAAAACAATCTAGACACAAAAGGCCACATGCTGCATGATTCAATTTTTTATGAAATGGTCTGAAAAGCAAAATCCACAGTAGGTTAGTGGTTGCCAGTGGCTGGGGGGAGAAGGAATGGGGAATAACTGTTAATGGTGCAGGGTTTCTTCTGAGTGTTGAAAGTATTTTGAAACTAGACTGTAATGATGGCTGTATAACCTTGTGAACATACTAAAAGCCACTGAGCTGTATCCTTGTTTAAAGATGAATTTTATGGTATGTGAATCATACCTCAGTAATTTTTTTAAAATGCCATAGCCAAATACAATGTCTTGTCTTTGCTTGTATCCTAACTTTAAAAAAAAAACTGTCAAGAAAAAAATGTTTTGAGACAATTGAGGAAAATGAATGCAACATATCTGATAATACTTAGTAATTATTGTGATTATTCTAGTTTTAATAATGATATGGCAATTGCTAAAACAGGAAAAAATAACCTTTATTTTTTAGAGACACATACTAAAGAATTATGAATTAATTGATATGATGCTGGAATTGTCTTAAAATATTAGAGTTGGGGAGGAATAAATGAAATAAGATTGGCTATGTTAAAAATTATTGAAGCTAGGTGATAGGGGTTCATTATACTGTTATCCCAAGTTTTGAATATGTTTTAAATTATCCATAACAAAGCATTAAATATAAATGCATACATATATTTGTACTTGCTTGTGCATACACAGAATAGCTCTGAACAGACATAAGAAACATATAATGCTGTTTCCCTCTAAGAGAACTGGATGGAAGAGGATATAGATAGAAGGGAAAATCTTCACTGAAAGTCCTATTAAAATTGGGCTCTACAGCAAAAGGGTAACAGCAACAGCCCACCATCACTGGTGCTCAGTAGATACATAAAAAGCACCCATTGTTTATTTTTGAAAGAGAAATAAGTGTAAGCCCTGTTGACCCATGGATTTCAGTTCAGAGTCCCAATCCCACAGGGAGTCAAGGTGAAATTGAAAACAGATTTGAATTTCTCATCCCTAATCCAGCCCCAGGAACATTAATCTTCACATACAACTTCTTGCCACTTAATACAAAAGCAGATTTCATCACATAAAGGTAAAAACCAAAGACAGTATACTCCTGAAGACTGTACTATGCTTCTAGGCTCAATCCAATCCAATAATGAGCAGGAGCCAGGCATTTTTACCTCCCACTGATGGCAAGCCAGGTGAAATCAAGAAACTTGACATTTTGCGGAAACAGAAAAAACCCTTTGTGAGCAGAGGTGATATGACCAGGGCCCTGTAAGCATTCCTGGGAGAGCACAATTGCCATTTATCAACTCCACTGGTTTCCAACATATTACTTTTGCAGGGTAGCCAATATACTCTTGGATAAAAATTCTACCTGGTATAAAATAAATTGGTAAGAGGGAACAATGCATTCATCTGCAGATAGAATGCATTCTGGTTCACATGTATTATAAGTAAAAGAAAAAGGTAAAGGGAGCCACCCACCTTGATTCTTGTCATCTGGGTCAGGGTCCGGTTTCAGTCTTTTCACACTGTTGCCACTCTCAGAGCTGTAACAAAACACATGTGATTTGAGCTACAGTCAATCTTCAGGATCAAAGCTTAGAGAAGAAGGAGCTCCAATGACTATTTATACGGGTCTTAGGTAGCCTCGGGGAGCCGGGATGATGTAAAATGAAAAGTCCTTCATTTCAGATTCTTAATCTCTTTCCAATTATATCATTAGTTATAAGGACAATTTAAACTCCTGACAAATCCAAGGAGCAAAGCATTGTATCTTCAAGCATCACTTAGACTTCTGAGTCTTTGCTGTCCTTATAATTCATCTTGGTTAGAACCACAGATGGATTTCATAAACATTTGGACATGTTCACAAATGTCAAAAATTTAGTTAAGTTATTAGAGATTAAAGAAAACATCTTCAGTGACATGCTAGAGATTCTGAGTCACCCAAAAGACTTTCACTAAAAGAATGTCTAGAGAATGCATTTCAACCAAGAAAGAAATAATCCCAGAAGAAAGGGATGGTGAACAAAGAAACTGGCAAATAGAAATATAAATCTAAACAAATGGCGTTTGTATAAAATATGACATATAATGTGTGGTGTTTTAATGACCATACCAAAGTCCTGGACCATAGTAGCATGTAAAGCAGGAAGAGGGCAATTGTTGCCAAAGGTTCTAAGGTCCATATGTAATTCTGTGGGATAGTAAGATAGCCATTTACTTTAGAGTTTGCTAAGTGCACCTGGCAAATTTCAAGATATAAATGCAAACTAGTAGAAAGAAAAAAAAAGAATAAAATATTTTTTAATCAGAATAATTTTTTAAAATGCTAAGAATACAAGAAAAACTATTTGTAGAAAGCCAAAAGACAAATAACATTAAAAATATAAATTATATCAAAAATCTTAATATTATAAGTAGACCAAACTTACTAGTTAACAGAGATTAACAGACTAAACTTAAAAGCAGCTATTTATAAGAGACATATAAAAACTTGACAGGGTACCCCCTTCGGGTCCCCTCCCACTGTGGGAACTTCTCTCTCCTCTCAATAAATTCTGCTTTCTCACTTAGAAAATAAAAATAAAAACTTGGCAATTCTGAACATGTATGCATCTAATTAAGAAGCTTAAGGTATATATTTGACAGAGCTATGAGAAGAAATTCAAAAATCACTGTTATAGTGGAAGACTTCAAAATACTTCTCCCAAGTACTGATAGGGCAAGCAGACAAATACAAAAAGACACAGAAGATTTGAACAGTACATTTAACAAGCTTGATTTGTTTCATCTACAAAGAACCCAGAACCATCAATAACAAAACACAGATTCTTCTCAAACTTACTTAGAATATTCACAAAAAATGAACCTCAGGAACAGATAACAAAGCAAGTCTAAAGAACTTGATTTACTTGTTTGTTTGTTTTGAGTCAGGATCTCACTCTCTCGCCTAGGCTGGAGAGCAGTGGCATAATCACAGTTCACCGCAGCTCAGGTAATCCTTCTTCCTCAGCCTCCAAGTGTCTGGAACTACAGGCATGTGCCATCACACCTGGCTAATGTTTTATTGAGACGAAGTCTCACTATGATGCCTAAGGTGGTCTTGAATTCCTGGTCTCAAGCAATCCTCCCACCTTGGCCTCTCAAAGTATTAAGATTATAGGTGTCAGTCACTGTGCCCAGACTTAAAGCAACTTTCGGAGAATCAGTATATACAAACCATAATGCAGTTAAGTTAGAAATCAATAATTAAAGATAAATATACTTTGTAGCCTATAAGATACCACGGATTATTTTATCTTCTTTTTTTTTTTTTTTTTTTTGAGTTGGAGTCGCACGATGTCACCCAGACTAGAGTGCAGTGGCCGCTGCCGGCCACTGCAGCCTCAACCTGCTGGGCTCCAGCGGTCCTTCTGCCTCAGCCTTCCGAGTAGCCAGAATTACAGGCATGTGCTACCACGCCCAGCTGATTTGTTGATTTATTGTAGAGATGAGGTCTCGCCAAGTTGCCCAGGTGGGTCTCGCACCCGCGGGCTCAGGCAATCAACTCACCTCAGCCTCCCAAGGCACGGGATTACAGGCTGAGTCACCGAGCCGGCTACCATCGATTATTTTAAGTTAACTATTAAGTTAAAATGTGGGGGTTTATCCTAGGACAAATGAAATATGGTTAATCTCAACATGGAGATTTAAAATAAATATTTCTAAATAATTTCTGAGTCAAAGAAGAAGTCATAACGTATATTTTTAAATACTTAGAGAGAACTGGGCACAGTGGCTCACAACCGTAATCCCAGCACTTTGGGAGGCTGAAGAGAGAAGATTACTTGAGCCCAGGAGTTCAAAACCAGTATGGATAATATAGGGAGATTCAGTTTCTTTTTTTTTTTCTTTTCTTTTTTCTTTTTTTTGAGTTGAAGTCTCACTGTCACCCAGACTGCAGTGCAGTGGCATGCTCCTGGCCACCGCAGCCTCGACCTGCTGGGCTCCGGCGATCCTTCCACCTTAGACTTCCAAGTAGCCGGAACTACAGGTGCATGCTACCATGCCCAGCTAATTTTTTGATTTATTGTAGAGCCAAGGTCTCACCAATTGCCCGGGCGGGTCTCGAACCCGCAGGCTCAGGCAATCCACTCACCTCGGCCTCTTAAAGTGCTGGGATTACAGACTAAGCCACCGAGCCCGGCCCTGCGAGATTCAGTTTCTAAAAAATATTTAAAAATAAGTCAGGTGTGGTGGCACATCTGTAGTCCCAGCTACTCAAGAGGCTGAACCAGAAAGATCAGTTGAGTCTAAGAGTTCAAGGCTGCAGTGAGTTATGATTGCTTCATAACACTCCAACCTGGGCAACAGAGTGAGACTTTGTCTCTAAAAAAATTAAAATTTAAATAACATTTAAAAGGAAATACAAAATTTGCATACAATGAAAGCTGAGGAAAATGTATAGCTTTAGATGTCTATAAATGAAAAGGTTGAAAATGAATGAGCTAGGTACCTGACAGTTGTTTATAACAATAGACAAAAGAATAAACTAAAAGAAAGCAAAACAAAGAAGTAAGCTTTGAAGAAGGCAAAAAATAGATGCTTGTTTTTATGCTTCATAACATATACACATCAATGGCTTCCAGACATTTCATCAGGCATCAGAATCATCCATGGAACCTTAAAAATTACAACCCCCCAGACCTCACTTCAAACTTACTGAACCAGAATTAGTGTGAGAACTGGGAATACATGAACAAACTCCCAGGTAATAAACCCAGGACCGGACAGATTAGGAACTCCTGCCCCAGAAGACTAATCCATCACTTTGCAACACAAAGCAGCATTAAATGATACAGTTTCAAAACCCAAAGGGGGTTATATGCAGGTCACCAAATACAGAGCCTTTTCTAAAGGTGATCTAAGGACTAAGGGAGATAGTTAACACCACCCATTCTGCTACTCAAGAGCATTCCTGAGAGATAACTATTTGCCCACCTGGAGAGTCATACCTTGGCACAGTCCAGTAAAACTGACCCAGGTTCAAATCCTGAAGACCCTGGGCCTTGCAGGAAAGCTTATGTGAGAACTTGAAAGGAACAATTCATGGCTTGGGTACCAAGCCCTTTTCAGGCTACTAATACTCCTTCCCTCTGTTGCTGTAACATGATGACATTGTTACATGTAGGCAATGTTCCTAGGAACATCTGCAGCAGATGGGTGGTATGCCAAAGGACAAGACTGCATCAATACTCCCTTCAAAACATATGGCTGGCTGCTAATATACCATATTGATTTTCCTAATAGACTGCACTTAAACTTAACATCATTTCGTCCATGGTCTATTGGGTCAGATTGAAATGGCCAGATTCAACCACTCTGGTGCTATTTCAGGATTTGGAAAGGGAGAAGCAAGCACAGCAAAGAACTTACAAAACCTCCAGGTAGTACTACCACCCCCACATCAATCAAACAGAGCCACAGCCAGGTCTGAAGCCCTGAGAGCCATGTTCTTTCAGGCCACAATGCCTTTGCAGCCACTGTTCTCTCTGCCTGGCTTGTTCTCTCCCTTTTCCCTTCTGCCAAAGCCCTAGTTGTCCTATCTCATCAACATCTTTCTAACGTCCTCCCTAACTTCCCCAACGTGAGCACACACACACTCTCCGGCAGAGTTATATGTTCCTCCTCCTTGCTCCATTATGACCCACACAAATCCTTTCACAAGAACTTCTATCTCATTTGCCTAGATAGACACTCAAATATTGAACTCTAGCTCTCCTGTTATTGTGTGACCTTGGACAAAGAAGGTTCTGAACCTCTCAAATTCTTGGTCTTCCCATCCATAAAACAAGGATTATATTAATGTGCATTGCAGAGAATTGTTGAGTAATGAGATTGTGCACGGGAAGCACTTAAACACAACGTCTGGTCCATGGCAGATGCCCAATGAAGAGTAGCTATCATGTGTGTTGAATGAATCAGAGAGACAAAGGTCAAAGGTTATAGAAAACACCAAATATGGAAGGGGAGAGAGGGGCGAGCACACCAAAGGAACTTCACCAAGACTTATGCAAGGTCTCTTTTTGCTCTGGCAACCATGACAAGTGGCATTTCAAAGCACATGGTCAGAGGGAAACCTAAGCTGCACAAGTACTGGCTGACCTCTTATGCTTCACAGCTCCGGCCAACAGCTTCGCCTGGGAGAACTTGGTCTTGCTTTCTATGGGCTTCACAGGTGGTTTCTTCTCTACTTCCTTCTTGTTTTCTGAAGACATTCCAACTTTCTTGAGATTATTGTGAGTTACAGGTTAAAGGTCAAACTAAGCAAAAGGAAGAACTACCACAGGACAATGGTAAATCAAGCAAAGCACAACAAATATAACCCACTAGCTTGTCAGCTGTGCTTTGTACTGTCTAGACTACTTAATTTTAAAAAGCCCCCCCCTCTTTTATTCAGCCAGTCAAAGCCAGAAATGCAAGTGATCACAGAGGAAGATAGCATATCAAGCCCAAAATAATACAGAGAAGCAACCTTGTCTTCTAATTCTCAAAGAAAATCTGCACACAGTCAGAAAACCTGCTATTACCAAAGACATGGCCAATATTATGCTTGATAGGAAAAACAAAGATCTTAAGGAAACAGAAAAAAAAAAAGTGGCTTCCTTGAAAATATGTGCTTCTTCTCTAAGGATAAACTCAAAATTTTGTAGACTGTCCTTATGACTATCTGCTGCATTCAATCTCTAACACCGTAAAGACTAACTCTTACTGTACTGGTCAAAGGAAAATCAGAATCATCCCAAAGCTCATTAAAAATGTCAAGTTCCGGCCGGGCTCAGTGGCTCAGCCTGTAATCCCAGTGCTTTGGGAGGCAGAGGTGAGTGGATTGCCTCTGAGCCCATGGGTTCGAGACCCGCCTGGGCAACTTGGCGAGACCTCATCTCTACAATAAATCAAAAAAATTAGCCGGGCATGGTAGTGCATGCCTGTAGTTTCAGCTACTTGGAAGGCTGAGGCGGAGGGATCGCCAGAGCCCAGCAGGTCGAGGCTGCAGTGGCCGGGAGCGGCCACTGCACTCCAGTCTGAGCGACAGAGTGAGACTCCAACTCAAAAAAAAAGAGTCAAGTTCCTCCCTACCTCAAACTTCTGAATGAAGACCTCTAGGGGCTCAGGAGTCTGTTTTAAATACTCTCTCAAGATGACTTTAATTAGAAACCCTGTGGCATATACAACATGAGAACAGAAAAGTTGTTTTTAAAAGCACAACCAGTTCACCTGTAATATATTTGTTCATGCTGGATGTCAATCTTTGGCTCCCAAGTCTGTTACTTTTGCTTTTCTCTCCACTAGCCTCCACCCTTCCCTTCCTTTCATGCTCTCTCTTACAACATCTTCCACAACAGATAAGTATAAGTCCTTATTTAAGATGCAGTAGTACCTTATTGGAACAATAGTGACATCTAGTGCCCAAGAAAGCTAAGCACGAATCTAAGAAGCATGAATTATCATCCCAAAGCGGTAGGTGGAGGTACAGGATATATGGTCAAAGCTATTTATCTATGTGTATTTGAACAATGGAGAAAATTGGGTATCAGAAATAAGAAAATTCTAATTCTAATCACTCCAGGCACTAACTCTGTTCTTATGGGAACCAGTTACCTTAAATATTTGCAGTATTCAATGGGGATTATGTATAATGATCAGCACTAATATGAATTCATCAATTTAATGTTTTTAAGGTCATCACGGAAACAGTTAACATGGTAATACCAAATGTTTATTTTTACAAAAAAAATGAAAGAGATTTCATCGTTCTAGTAGAGAATGCCAAAAACCATGAGCATTTTTACCTGCAATGCCTTCAAGAGACAGAAATTCTCCAAGGAAACTCTCAATATTAAATATTGAAAAATAAAACAAAAATGGAAAAAAGCACACATGTATTTATAATACCACCACATAGACAAAATCCAACATTCAACTTTTTATTCTTTTAAAGTGAAGAAAAGCAGCCATGCTTTTGATTCCTTAAGCTTTGGCCCTCTCCCCTGCCTTGGGAAAGTGAATCCTTTCTCCCTCTCTCTCTCTCTAATATGCTTTCTAAATAAACTATACTTTCCAATCTGAAAAAGCTAAAATAAAGTGAAGAAAAGCCCTAAACTTTGCGGGGTTGGGAGAGGTTGTTGGTGGTAATAATCTTATTTTTTATCCACATCCAAAGTATAAGTAATTGTTCGCAGCTAAGTCCATCCCCCAAAATGCTTTAAAAAGACAAATACACCTCAAAAATCTCAAGAAATTCATTAGATGAGGCACTTCTTAAAAGTTGCATTTTTAAAAATATGCATATTATTGCTAAATACTGGTTTAACCTGAGAGGAAACAACAAGAGTTCTGTTGTTTACATGGCATAAACCACTGCTTATTTTTATTCAGAAGTATCATGTTATAAAATGTATCATATAATAATCAAGCAAAGCCAAGAACCAGCTCCTAATTTAGAGCTTTGATAAATAAACGTCTAATCCTCAATTCCTAACTCAACACGTCTCTGCTACTTGCGTGCTTGGGATTAGTATGCTATATGTCAGTGGGTTGGAAGGCCTGTTTTTCTTCAATTTTTCTAGACAGCCAGAACTTTCCAAGATTCCAGTTAAAGTCAATATTCCTGAAGCCTCTTTAATGCTGTACTGCAATGTTACCAGGACAGAAAGGTTTCTTTTGCCTTACTGCTGCCCTGTTCAGTCTTTCTCTTTAATTGAAAACCAAAGGCCATCTCACACTCACGGCACTACTCTCCAGAGACACTTTATGTCTTATTTGCTAGTCTGCCAAACAAGATATAATTCAAGTGACACGTGTAATGAATGTATTTCCTTAGAGAAAAAGCTTGGTGTCAGAAACAATGCAATCCATGTATCTGCCTATCTTTACAAACAAACACATGATATTCTCCTGGGGTCATCAAGATGGAGAGGGGGGGAGTGAATGCCACTAACAAAATTGGGACTGGAATTCAGGACTTTTGCTACCAGTTCAGATCTACAACAATTCCAAGAGAATTTGTCCACGTTTTCTCTCACATAATTCTTTTCTTTTTTTTTGAGTTGAAATCTCACTCTGCCACCCAAGCTAGAGTGCAGTGGCACATTCATGGCCACTGCAGCCTCAACCTGCTGGGTTCAGGCGATCCTTCTGCCTCGGTCTTCCAAGTAGGCAGAGCCACAGGCACGCAACACCACACCAGACTAATTTTTTCATTTGTTGTAGAAACGGGGTCTCGCCAAGTTGCCCAGGCTGGTCTCAAACCCCTGGGCTCAAGCAATCCTCTTGCCTCGGCCTCCCAAAGTGCTGGGATTACAGGCTTGAGCCACTGCACCCGGCCCACATAAGTCTTTAATGGAACCTACTGCACACTACCAACAAGAAGGTACCAATTAGCACATATACAAGTCATATCATCAATCTTAGAGGTGAAGTCTGTTCAATAACACTAGTGATATTATTCAACATATAAGCTTGAAATATCCAAAAAAGCTTACTCACAAGAGGAAAAATGTTAGGGGTCTTATTAACATCTTCCATGAGCCATTCGTTAATTTATTCACATTAATTTACTGAGAACCTACCATGTGCCAGGCACTGGGGAAATCAGAGGTAATCAAGTCATAAAGTCTTGGCTCTTAAGGAGCTTACTTACATTATACTCCAATAGTAAAGACATAAACCAGTAAGCAAGTAAGAAAACTTTTAGAGAGTAACAATGCTATAAAAAATGGAATTACAGACAGAGATGGGGTGGGTGCAATTTTAGCTGGAGTGCTTAGGGAAGATCTCCATGTGGGAGAGTTAAGCTGAGACCTGAGCTATGAAATGCCAGCCTTGGAAATCTGAGCAGAACATTTCAGGCTGAGGAAATAGCAAATTGAAGGCCTTGAGTAGGTTTGCAAAGCCTGGTGAGAGAGTAACATAAAGAAGGCCAACAGGTTGGAGCACAGTCAACACAAGAAAGAGTATTTTTTGCTTTTTTTTGAGTTGGAGTCTCACTCTGTCACCCAGGCTGGAGAGCAGTGGCATACTCATGGCCACCCTAGTGTTGACCTGCTGGGTTCCAGCGATCCTTCTGCCTCAGTCTTCCAAGTAGCCAGAACTACAGGTGCACACTACCACGCCCAGCTAATTTTTTTATTTACTGTAGAGACGAGGTCTCACCAAGTTGCCTGGGCTGGTTTCAAACTTGCAGGCTCAGGCAATCCACTCACTTCAGCCTCCCAAAGTGCTGGGATTATGAGTGGTTTTAATATGCAACAGGGAGGCAAGTTGGCCTAAATCACACAAAGTCTTCTAGGGCCTGATAAAGAACGTAGCCTTTAGTCTAAATGCAATCAGAAGCCACTAGAGTGTTTCAAACAGAAAAGTAACATGATGCCATGTATGTTTTTAAAAGTCCTCTTTGGGCCAGGGGCGGTGGCTCATGCCTGTAATCTCGGCGGGAGGTGGAGGTGAGAGGATTGCCTGAGTCGAGTGGTTCCAGACCAGCCTGGGCAACTTGGCAAGACCTCATCTCTACGATAAATAAAAAAATTAGCTGGGCATGGTGGTGCTTCGTTCCAGCAACTTGGAAAGCTGAGGCAGAAAGTTACCTGAGATCAACAGGTTGAGGCGGCGGTGGCCATGAGTGCAGCACTGCACTCCAGCCTAAGCAACAGAATGAGACTCCGACTTAAAAAAAAAGTTTCCTTTGTTGTCTGAAGAATAGATTATTGAGAATGAGAGCAAAACCAGAAGCCAATTAGATGGTCATAGCAATCAGAGGAAAGTCTACAACTGCTACAGTAGCAGTAGAGATACCAAGGACTGAAGCGATTTGGAATACATTTCGGAGGTAGTTTTGGGTCCAGGCACCTGGGGCATAAGACCACCAGTTACTGAGCCTGGGAAGTCCAGAAAAAAGACTTTGGGGGAGAGCAGTATGATGAGAGTGGGGGTGATATGGCATGGAATTGAGAATTTGGATTCAGCCAATTTACAGCTGGGATGTCTATTAAGACATTAAAGTAGATGCCAAAAAGACAATATTAAAGCCAAAGAAAAGTCATCTTTGTTGCTTTCTCAATCCCTTTCTGGGGACAGACCATGCTGTAACAGTGGGAGACGTCTTACTAAGGACACAGGAAAGTTGCAAAACATGTTCTTTTAAAACTCAAAAAACCAGGCACGGTGGCTCAAGCCTGTAATCCCAGCACTTTGGGAGGCCAAGGTGAGAGGACTGCCTGAGCCCCGGGGTTCAAGACCAGCCTGGGCAACTTGGTGAGACCTCGTCTCTACAATTAAAAAAAAAAAAAATCAGCTGGGCATGGTGGCACACACCTGTAGTTCTAGCTACTTGGAAGGCTGAGATGGAAGGATTGCCTGAGCCCAGCAGATCGAGGCTGCAGTGACCGTGAGAGTGCCACTGCACTCCAGCCTGGGCGACAGAGCAAGACTCCAACTCAAAAATAAAAAATAAAAAAATTAGCCAGGCGTGATGGTACATGTCTGTAGTACCAGCTACTCAAGAGGCTGAGTGGAAAGACTGCCTGAGCCCAAGAGGTCGAGGCTGTGATTGTGCCACTGCACTCTAGCCTCGGCAAAAGAGTGAGACTCTGACTCAAAAACAAACAAACAAACAAATAAAAACAAAACTCAGGAGCCAATCTCTCCCCTGAATGAGGGTGACCGCATTGCCATCCATCTCAGAACTTAATCCCATGAGGCAAGAATATCGTGGTACTGACTACTAGGATTCCTGCCTTTACGTAATCCTAAAGGATATGAATTTTTTATTGCAACACTCTTGCACACAACATAAACTCCATAAATCACTGCCAGCTATTCAAAATCATAGGTATATCAATGTTAAAAGAGACTTTAGAGATCACCAGGTAGAAAATCCTCTTTCTGCCAGGCAGAATGGCTCATGTCTGTAATCCCAGCCCTTTGGGAGGTGGAGGCAAAAGGACTGCCTGAGCTCAGGGGTTCAAGACCAGCCTGAGCAACATGGCAAAACCTCATTTCTACAATAAATCAAAACATCAGCTGGGCATGGTAGCGCATACCTGTGGTTCCAGCTACTTGGAAGGCTGAGGCAGAAGGATCGCCGGAGCCCAGCAAGTCAAAGCTATGGTGGCTGTGAGCATGCCACTGCACTCCAGCCTGGGCAACAAAGTGAGACTCTGACACACAAGAAGAAAACGAAAATCCTCTTTCTGTTGATCATAAAACTGAAATCCATAGATGCTGATGAGAAAACGGACACCTTACAGATTTCTCTCAAAGTACAAAGGATATTCTGTATTCCGCCAGTTCTTTCAGTTCTTCTTCTCTTCGCTGCTTTTCTATTAGTTCCTGCTGCCGAGAAACCTCATCAAGGAAGTTGGTCTCATCTTCATCTAATCCTCTAACCATGTTTTCTGAGGAAATAATTAAGCAAGGAACACTTAGTAGGTTAAGGGGAAAAATAAGATTTTTTTCTTTTCCTTTTTTTTAATAAACAGCACATTCTTCAGGGGATTAGAAGAAAGAACTGGTAAACACCATGGCTTTTGAATAGATAACAGGGCATGAAAATCAAGGCATTTCTCTCATTATTAGATATTACCAGAGAATTAGAATGGGTGTTTTGAGCTCTAAACAAAAATGTTCAGCATGGCTGAAAAGGCAGAAGACCGTCTCTTTTCTATCAAATGAGCATCTGCAGACTAGATAATCAAGAAAACTCCATGACTAGTTTCAAATAGTGTTGAATGAGGCAAAACTGCATTCAAAAGACCCTGCAGAGTCCCTTGAACTCTGTATTTTCTGAAACTTACTGAATTTGAACTGCTCCTCATACTCCTGCTGCTTCCTGTCTTTCTGTTCCTGTAGCCTTTCATATAGAGACCTAGGGTCATAAACCTCCTCTGGACATTCTGAAAGGAAAAGGAGAGGAGAGGAGAGGAGAAAGGGTTATTTTCCATATTATTTTGGAATCACAAAGGGTTTTAAAGAGAAAGCCAAGTCTCTGCATGATCTGAGGGCAAGGGTCACACAAAAATAGTACCAAGTCCACAGTTTCTCTTTGGACCTTAGAGAGGGACCAGAAGTTCTTAAAACTAACTGTCGATGTCAATAGCGTGGCCTTAGACAGTTAACTGAAGGGCCAGCCCAAACCCTCCACAGCAGCAGTGCTCTCCACTATTTAGACCATGGGTCAACCTGTATAGATAGCACAGACTAGCAGAATCTCCTAGAGGGCAGTGTGGCAGGCAGAAAAGGGCAATGATGGAGTACCTTGGTTCTGCTCCCAGCTATGGAAGGTTTCACATAGGTATTTCACCCTTCTGAGACTCTATTCCTCAACTCTAAAGTGAGGACCATTCATACCTACTTTTGCAGGGGTGTTACGAAGATTAAAGATCACTATATTGAATGTCAAACTTCAAGTGCATATACCTTTTGGATCTTCGGGTTTTCGAACTTTCTCCCATTCTTCTTGCCTCCTTTTGCGCCGTTCATCTAGTTCTGCCTCAGACACAAATCTCTTTTTGATAACAAGGTTACCATCATCCCCTCCATCCATAATGGTGCACTAAATCTATAAAACAAACAAAAAACCATTTAAAATGAGAAGTGCATTAAAACTCTCAAGAGAAACAAGATTTAGTTCTGTCTCACCCAGCAATGAACTAAAATTCTCTTTCAACTTTGAATTGAAAAAAATCTTCAAATAGTTTAATGTATTGAAGACAACACGATTACATGTTTCTTAATGCATCAGGAAGGTTTTTTTTTTTTTGAGTTGGAGTCTCACTGTCGCCCAGGCTAGAGTGCAGTGGCACGCTCACAGCTGCTGCATCCTTGACCTGCTGGTATTTCATAGTAAATCTCACATTGCAGGTATTTCTCTGTCTGTAGACTAAGTGGCCTCCTGCATACCTCATCCCTTTCCCAGCTCTCATCCTCCTTTATTCCTGTAACATCTGATACTGGTCCTTTTGAAATTCCAGTTTCTGGGACATTACACTATCTTGGTTCATCTGTTCTTTACTTTCCAAGTAGCTCTTGCTCCATTCAGAAGGAGAATCTCAGGTATTCAAAAAGATTTTGTGATCAAGTTCAGTCTATATAGCAGGGAAGGGCACAAACTATGAATGGACAGAGTGAGATTAGAAGAACCCAGATCTATCCACCTCAATGTACTTTCCAGTATACTAAACTGACTCTTGTTTTGTAGTTTTCCTGACCTTCCTCCCTAGAAACTCTCTGTCTGTGCCACTTAAGATTCTACCTTCAATCCTCCTCTTTTCTCTCCTAAAAACAAATATGTGTGTATATGTGTATGTATGTATTTAAAAAAATAGAGATGGGATCTCGCAATGTTGCCCAAGTTTCTAACTCCTAGCCTCAAGCAGTCCTCCCATCTTGGCCTCTCAAAGGTATGAGCCACCACACCCAGTCAATCCTTCTCTTTTCTTACTCCCACGATAACCTCAACCACTTTATGCATATTTTGATGCAGAAGATTACTAAATCTATTATTTCTATCTGAACCTTTCTTCAGAGAAGAGGAAAGAAGGAAGTAAAGATAGAAGACTAAGTATTAGTGCTTTTAAACTAAGTCTTTCTGCTTTTCTTTACTAGTTTATTTCCTTTTGAAAAACTGTGGAATTAAACCACTACTCAAAATGTTATGTGTCGTTCATAGCATCACGCCCTAACAAGGAAGCACATATTCAACCCAATGTCCATTTCAAGATAACCTCTCATAACAAAAGTAATAAATTTCTACTGCTACCACAAAAATAAAGCAGCTAATATTTACTGAGTTTCTACTATGTGTATGAAATATTTTTTATGTATATTATCTCATTTACATGCACACTGGCTATATGAGAAATAATATCTTTACAGATGAAGACATTGAGGTCCAGAGAAGTTAGGTCACTTGTCTAAGGTGATACAGGTGATGAACAGTAGAACCAAGAGTCAAATACAGGCCTGACTTCAAAAATTCATACTCTTATCAACTTCACCACATTCCTCCCCAGAAACCACTAAATCTAAGTTGAAAATAAAGACATGTCAATTTCAGCTTTCTTCCAACTTCAAATTCCAGTGCTGAGAATGTTCATGCAACATTTTTATGTAGTAAAGATGGAAACAGAAGCTGAGAAAACCAGCCCAAACATTCAGAACAAGAGAATAGTCTCAGTTTGAATACTACTGTTGCTGAGGTTTAGTGCAATGTGACAAAGTAAGAATTTTGAAAATTATTAGAAAGGAAATGAAACCAACTAACAGAACCTGTTGCTGTCACCTAAAGCTCACAACCAGGACACTTCTGATCTAGCATCACTTGATGTCTCTAGCCAGAGGCTTATTACAGAAGCAGAATTGTTCTGTTTCTGTGATCATGCCAAAAATTCCTCAAGTTCTGCAGAACCTCTGATAAGACAAGCGTGAACAATTTCTTAAATGTCTCTAGCAGAGAAAACATAACCTTTGTAGAGCTCTAATGGATGGAAGAGACACACCAAACTCTCAATTTCCCCTTCTCCTCCTCTTATCAGCTGTAGCTCAGTTTGCACCCCGTAGCTGTCTCACTTCTTCCCCTCCCCCTATTTCCTGGTGAACTCAGAGTGGGATGAATCCTTAGAGTCCCC
This sequence comes from Tarsius wallacei, assembly GCA_963574415.1. NCBI lineage: Eukaryota > Metazoa > Chordata > Mammalia > Primates > Tarsiidae > Tarsius > Tarsius wallacei. The sequence continues at coordinate 25,195 of CAUYQG010194513.1, forward strand.
CTAATATGATATTCTACCTGACATCTGAATCCACCATACACACCCAGGAGATGGTCATCCAACTCATACATTAAAACTTCAAGATGGACCACTACACACCCTCCTCAAGCAGCCAACACCCTTCCTGAGCAGATATGTTAAAATACTTCTTTCTGGGTCGGAAGCAGTGGCATACACCTGTAGTTCTAGCTACTTGGAGAAGACTGAGGTGGAAGGATCGCCTGAGCCCAGCAGGTCAAGGTTGCGATGGCCATGAGCTTGCCATTGAACTCCAGCCTGGGTGACAGAGTGAGACTTCAACTAAAAAAAAAAAAAATACTTCTTCCTTAAACTGAATTGAAATCTGTCTTCCACACATAGGTTCAATCCACTGGGATGACACAAAAGAAGTTAAATATTTTCCAACATAACAATGCTTCAGTTGTTTGAAGACAGAGACTCTAAGATTCATTCTTGCACCTCAAAATTAAGAAAGTAAGATTATTCATTTAATTTTCATGGCCTGTTAAGTTTTTGGAAGAAGAACCTACCTGCATTTAACTCTAACAAAGATCCCTGAAACTGAAAGGAGTTTAACAGACTTTCTAGGACACATGTAAACAAGAGTTTGAATCTGAAATAGAAACCCTAGAGAAGGAAGAATCTTCCCAGCATTTATGAATCACTTTTGGGAAGAGATAAATTTTTGAAATTCCAGGAAAATCTTACTCTCTGTTTCATTAATCTTCCCTATTAAGGTTAGAATTCAACTTCCAGACAAATGGGTGTAGTTTGTGCTATTATCATCTTTCACACACAGGGACAAAACCAAGAATCACAGTTGGCTAAAGAAAATAAGAAATAAAACAAAAGCACATCAAGAAAAGCATAAAGTAAAGACAAGGGCTTTAGAATTTTACAAACTATTTCTCATCAACTCTGAATGGGTTGGTTTCTTGAAAAAACACATGGTCAAAACTAATGAACACTTATAAAAGTCTGCTCTTTGGCCGGGCACAGTGGCTCAGCCTGTAATTCCAGCAATGTGGGAGGCCGAGGCGAGAGGGTTGCCTGAGCCCTGGGGTTCAAGACCAGCCTGGGCAACTTGGTGAGACCTTGTCCTACAATGAATCACAAAAACTAGCCAGGCATGGTGGCGTGTGTCTGTAGTTCCAGCTACTTGAAAGGCTGAGGCGGAAGAATCACCTAAGACCAGCAGGTCGAGGCTGCAGTGGTCATGAGTGTGCCACTACACTCCAGCCTGAGCGACAAAGAGTGAAACTCCAACTAAAAAAAAAAAAAAAAAAAAATCTCCTCTTTAAAGCTAGTATAATTCTGACATTCCCTTGATCCCAAAATAAATACAACAAATCAAGTTAGGTGGCCACACATAATGAATTTCTGTGAATTTAAAAGGGACGAGACTAAAACATAGACTATTTTATCTCTTTTTTGAATCTGCATTTTCTTCTGTAGGTCCTCATTCCCTGGCACACCAACTGCTGTTGTTTCCTCCTTGCCTCTGATGCTGCCAGGGACTCTGGCTAATTCTTTGGTTATCTGTCTATACTAGGAAAGGTCAAAGATAGGGACAGAAAATGTTGATGAACAAGTGGCCATATTCCTGAATATTCTGGTTAAGATTCAGAATATTTCTTCTCCAGAAATATCCAGGTCTTTTCAGTAGTACAGGTAATGATAAACACAATAGACTCTGTCTGAAATCCAGAGACCTTGGTTCAAAACCTGGTTCTGCCACTTACCAGTTGTATGACATTAGGCAAGTCAATTAACTCCTCTGACTGAAGAGCACCTTCTTTATGGTTTCTAAGACCTCCTCGAATAGTTAACATGTATTTCCCTCCTCTATGTTCCTGCTACAGTCATTCATAATTCCCTAAAGCCCTTATCCACTATGATTTATCATTTATGACTTTTTTTTTTTTTGAGTTGGAGTCTCACTCTGTCACCCAGACTGGAGTGCAGTGGCACGCTCCCAGCCACCGCAGCCTTAACCCGCTGAGCTCCGGCGATCCTTTTGCCTCAGCCTTCCAAGTAGCCAGAACTACAGGCGCGTGCTACAACACCCGCAAACTTTTTTTATTTACTGTAGACATGAGGTCTCACCAAGTTGCCCAGGTGGGTCTCAAACTCACAGGCTCAGGCAATTCCCTCACCTCGGCCTCCCAAAGTGCTGGGATTACAGGCTGAGCCACCGAGCCCGGCCTCTAATAGCACTTTGTATCCACAATGTTTATTAGCACAGTGTCTGGCTTTATCAAGTATAAAATAAGTACTTACTGCATAAACCAACCATGAGGACTTGAAGAATCTGGGCAGGGAGGAATACCCTCACATGAACATTCCTAGGTAGTGTCCAATGTAAGTTATAGACAATGGCAGCCATTAAATAAGTATTTACTGAAGTTTCAGGGTCCCATAGGGAATTCTATTCAAACACCATACAATTTGTGCAGTAGGAAACAAAGGACCAAAAACTAAATCACTTTACTATATTATGTAGTCGGTATCATCTTTCAATAACTCTTGCTACTTTCATTTCAACTGATTAAAAATGCTCATATATACCGAGACATTAGTATTTGCTGTACAAAGCATTTTTCTTTGAAGAGTCCAACACTCACTGGCTGTTTATTCTGCAATAGAGGGGTGATAAGAACTTGCAAACTATTGACCCACTGGAAGCAGACAGAGAAGCTAGAAAATTAAATTGTGTTGACTTCTAATTCCTATTGCCTAGCTATATTTTCACAATCAAAAACAAAAGACTTACAGAGGACTTACATTGGGAATGCTTATTTTGTCCTTACTGTGCAACTTTAGAAAGAGTAAATGCAGTCAACTTCCCTTTACTCACATAGTTTTTCAGGGTGACTCAAGTTTAATTATCAAAATAAACATTATATTATTTTTAAAGGGATTAAGTTCTCCAAATAGGGATTCATGGAAATAAAACCATACCAAAATCACTTTGTTCAACTTAAAAGTTTTAAGTGGGCACAAATAAAGAACATGGTTTGACAGCCAAGAAAACAACGTTTTATATTTCAAGTCAAAGTACCTTTAAACACTGCACTACTGTGTTTACACTACAGACTGTGGTATTTAATTTCCAGGGCAATGGGACAAAATGGACTCAGTGTCTTATATAGCACAATTACACAAGTTTTAAAATACAAAACTTACATGCTGCCCCCCAACAACTGCTATCCTTGACTTAAAAAATGACTCCATTTAGCTAGTGCCATGATACAAGTTAATATGATCTGGTTTCCTATAGAATTGAATCACTGGCCACCACAGCCTTCTAATTCTAAAATTAGTACATGCAAAGATATTCCAGGAGGAATCAGATTTTGGTGTTATGGTATTCTAAGGCTTCACTTTGGGTAGTAAAAACAATGGGCCAACCCATCTCCTTTTGTCAGTATAGACTGCTGCTTTTAAATGTTTTTTCCCTGGCCGGGCTCGGTGGCTCAGCCTGTAATCCCATGCATTGGGAGGCCGAGGTGAGTGAACTGCCTGAGCCCGCGGGTTTGAGACCCGCTTGGGAAACTTGGCGAGACCTCATCTCTACAATAAATCAAAAAAATTAGCCGGGCATGGTAGCACGCGCCTGTAGTTCCAGCTACTTGGAAGGCTGAGGCGGAAGGATTGCCGGAGCCCAGCAGATCGAGGCTGTGGTGGCCGAGAGTGGCCACTGCACTCTAGTCTGGGCGACTGAGGGAGACTCCAATTCAAAAATAAGTAAATAAATAAATAAATGTTTTTACTCTGATGTTCAAGTCACATTGTACTTCAAAATTCAGGACAGCAACTAAGGAATTTGCCATCGGGTTAACTCAACTATATTCCAAATAAAGGCTGCTTTCTGGTCAGAAGGCACTTCTTCCAAGATAATTTTAATCAAGCCAACTTTTTGTGTACTATAAAATGTCTTTAGAGAATAACTACTAACAGAGAGCAGGCTGTTAGTATTTACCAGACAAAGTAACCACTACATAAAGTAATCTTCTAACACTGAGGCTTACTGAACATACTCCAATAGCAAAGACTAAAAGAATCTAAAAAGACAACAGAATAAACAAGTTAATCCATATTTAAAATGTCTATCATAAAAAGCAATTTGTAGTAACCCTCTAGACATCTAAGAAATACATGCAACATGATTTTTTTTTTTTGAGTCATCTCTGTTGCCCAGGCTGGAGTATAATGGTGCAGCCTTGAACTCCTGTGCTCAAGAAATCCCCCACCTCAGCCTCCTGAGTAGCTAGGACTATAGGCACAAGCCCACCATACTCGCTTAAGTTTTAAATTTTTTTTGTAAATACAAGGTCTTGCCGCTTCCCAGGCTGATCTCAAACTCCTGGCCTCAAGCGATCCTCCTGTCCCAGTCTCCCAAAGTGCTGGGATTACAGGTATGAGCCACCAGGCCCTGTACAGTAAGAAGTTTGAAAGTCTTAAAATATATGTGTGTGTGTATATTGTTTATCTTTCCCTAGCACGAGTGCAGAATCTCATCATATGTGCATTTATCTTGAATTCATAGGCAGAAGAAAAAAAAGAGAACTAATTTAAATATTGGTTCCCTTAGCTGATCCTCAGCTCACATATGCCTCTTTGAATATAAATACTTCCCTCACTGTGCATAACTAAAATATTAGTCGTATTTTTGCACACTGTGACTTCAAAATGCAAACCAGCTACTTCATCTGGAGCTCATAGGAAGAAAAAAGTTTTTTTTCAAAGTTAGAAGAAAACCTGAATATACAGGTGGGAAAAAGTGCTTTTTCTTACCCGCTCACCCAACTATCAACAAAGACTTCTCTGGGGGCTATTTTCCCACACACCAAGCAATTAACCAGTTCTGCAGCAAACACCAGCTGGATGCCCTCTAATTCAATTCAGTTCTGCCACCATCTACCTGGATGTGTCAGATCCCACAGGTGGAGGACTCAGTTCCCAAGATTGTCCCTCTTTTTAGATGCTAAGCACAAACTCCAGGTTGTTTCACCTGTGCTTCTGACCAACCGGCTATAAATCAGTGATCCCATGGCCCCATCCTTGGGTGCAATTAATTTGCTGGGTGGCTCAAAGAACTCAGGGAAACACGTTTACTGGTTTATCATAAAGGATATTACAAAGGATACAGATGAAGAGATGCATAGGGCAAGTCTTGGGGGAAGGGGTGCGGAGCTCCCAGGCCTTCTCCTGGGCAGCCACCCTCCAGGAACCTCCACATGTTCACCTATCCAGAAGATCCCCAAACCCAATCTTTTTAGGTTTTTATGGAAGCTTCATTACTTAGACATGGCTGATTAAACCATTGGCCATTGGTTATCAACTCAACTGTCGGCCTCCCTCCCCTCCCTGAGGGCTGGGGGGAGAGCTAAAGTCCAACCTTCTAATCCTGCTTAGGTCTTTATAGTAACCAGCCCCCATTCTGAAGCTACCCAGGTACTGCCCACCATCAGTCAGTTCATTAGCACACAAAACAACACTTATCACTTTGGAGATGCCAAAGATTTTAGGAGTTGTGTGCCAGGAGACAAGGGTGAAGACCAAACATATTTTTCACAATATCACACTAGCTATGTCAGAATTTTACAACACTGGTATGCTAAACGTCCAACACGATGCCTCCCTAAGAGATTTTCAAGAGTAGTTATTTGCCATCTGAGCTGGCTTTAGAGCCTAGCCCACACACCAAATCATGTTCCATTCTCTCTCCCCTCTTATATAACTCCACTCTAAGACCAAATTGGAAATCACACAGGTTTCACATTTCAAAATCAGAATAAAGGGGGTTTTCATTTCTGGAAATACAGGCTAGGTAACTAAGACCAATGCTCCACCTCTAGGCTAAAAAAAGCTGGACTTTTGTACATAATAATAATTCTTAAGCAAATAGAAAAGCCAACAAAATAGTAAAGAATTTGAAAATCTAGGAGATCTAGGAGAAGGTGAAAAACAAAAATTAAGCCCAATATTCAAAGTGAATTTCATCCTGAGAATTTAAGCTCAAGTTCTATTCCCTTTATGAGGTGACAAGTCAAAGCCAGGAGCCCATCCAGGGTATAGTCTAATAATCGCCTCCCTCTCCCTCTCCAGCTTAATCCCAAAGAACTATACCCACAAGGTAAAGGTGAACTGGGAAGTAAAAGAGAAGGAATAATGGACAACAAAAACAGACCCAAAAGGAATTCAGAGAGTGGAACTAAACATAGAGATTATAAAACAACTATGCTTACCATGTTAAAGAAATAAATATTAAGCCTCATAATAGCAGGGAGCAATAAACTGTAAAACAGTGGCACAAACAAATAGAATGGCAGGAAATACAAAATGCAATAACTTAATTTAATATTTCAATTTAATATTTCAGTGGATAAGTTTGAAAATGAATTGAAAATAACTTGAGAATTAAAAATAAATTATCCAGTATGTAGTATGGAAAAATAAAGAGTAAGAGGCATAGAGAATAGAATGAAAAGGCTTAAGTTAAATCAGCAAAGAAAAATGAGAGACAATGGGACAGAAGCAATATATGAATTTAAAATGGCTGAGAATTTCATTGAACTAATGAAAGACACTAATTCACAGATTTAAGAAGTCTAGTAAATACCAAACAAAAACAAATCCATAGTTGCAGCATTAAGAAAAAGGAAGAAAACCAAAGACAAAAACTTGTTTTAATCTTGTTTACAACTTAATTTTAGACAACACAATCTTAAAAATACATTATATAGTAAAGAGTGAAAGAGATATTTAAGAATGAAGACAAAGTATGTTCAAAAGGTGATTCACAGTGAAATTTCTTAATTTAGCTGTTTCAGATGCATAATTACACTGACTGGGATTATGGCTGAATGGTACATTTAAATCACTTCATTTACTAGATTCGTGATTTTCAATTTCTGAGGCAGCAGCTTGGCTCTAACCAAACATCAAGATTCTTGGAATGTGAAAGTGAAGCCTGATAACCAGCTAAATGGTCTTCACACAATTCTTCTTCTTCTTCTTTTTTTTTTACAACTATGAAGACTTTCCCCATAGGGTAAAGGCATTAACACTTAACTTAGAAAGACAATCCAGTGGCGTCTACTTTCAGACCCTTACAATTGTTCACAGCTTAGACTCTTTCTAAAAGACATAAAACTTTATCTCGGCTCAATTCCGTGTATCAAAAAGAGTCTACACAGACTCCTTTCAAGGATTTCAGAAAAGTGCCCTCCAAACCACTGTATGGTGTCCCTGTAGATAGACACAACAATACACCAAACAACTAAAAATTACAAATCTTGCTGGCACCTGGCTCCCTGGGTCCCACTCCTTCCCAGCCCTTCGGACTACCTAGGGGCGGGGCTTCAAGAATCTGCATTTTAAAGATCTTGTTTCCCACTGACGTTTAAGAACCACTGCTATGATCGAACAGATCTCTCCTTTTCTTCTATGTGGACTGACCTTCACAAGGGCCACCAAGTCTCCAACAAGACGCTTCAACTATTGGTCTCAGATTCTCGAGTTTTGTGCAAAACGGGGCCGCTGCTTGTTTTCTGTTAGAAGAAAGTGCAGTTGGCACAGCAACCGCGACGTGGCACGTAATCAGTGTGTTCCCCATCCTGCGCTTACATTCTGGGATTCAACCACTTCCTACCTGGCGTACCCACATCTCCCTGGAGCTGTTCCAAGACCTCTAACAGAGCCTGCTCCCCACTTGAGGCTCGGGTGGTCCCACCTAGCAGGATAGGGGAGAAACCCGCCAAGAAGCCCGGCAATTCTGGGCCCACCTGAAACGGCCGGGGAACCACTCCCCACAGCCCGGATGCCTCTCCGCGAGCTCCCTTGGTTCCCCCTCAGGCCGGGCCCCGCAGGCCCCTCGCTCTAACGACTCCGGACACTTGGGGGAGGGGGTGCGCTGACTGAGAACAGGCCTGGCCTAACCCTAGCCGCAGCTCCCCACCTCTTTAGCGAAGAAGCCGGAGCCCAGGTTTCACCGCCAGGCCAGGCCCCAGGCCGCACTCACCTACCGGCGCGCGGGGAGGCGAGACTCCCTCACCTCGGCGGTGCCCACCCTAAACTGCCACCGCAGAGCCGCTCGCTCTTAAAAAAAAAAAAAAAGTAGATGAAGAAAGGGGGGGAAGGGGGAAAAAAAAGACAGAAAATAGCCTTTGCTTTTGTATTCCTTTTGACCCTTCAGGGCTTCCTGTTCCTCGCCACCACAACAAAGTTCCGCCCCGCTTCCGGCGGCGTAACCCAATCCGCAGGTCTCTTCCTTCTCCGGGGCCCGATGGAAATCCGGTGCCCTAAAAGCGGACCGGAGAGACTTGATTGGGCCATTCACAGATCAGCAAGCGGATTGGCCAGTTTACTACTAGAGGGCGGGTCGGTCCGCTTGATCACGTGACATGGCCTCTGAACGGTGATTGGCTGTCAAGGAGAGGGCTTGCCACCGAGGAAGGGGCGTTTCCTAGGGGACTGAGGGAGGGCCGGGGCGGTGCGAAGCGGGGGTGGGCCCTGCGCGTAATGGCAGCGCCGTGGCCTCGCGTCCATCTTTACCGCTCTCTCGGACCTGTCACAAAGGAGTCGCCCCGCCGCCGCCGCCCCCTCCCTCCGGTGGGCCCGGAAACTAGAGAAAGTCAGTGCCGCAGCCCCGCCGCGTTGCTCTGGGAAGCCCCAGGGCACGCGGAACGGGAGGGGGTCTGAGGGCTGGGGACATCTGTGAGGGAGGGGAACAGCCTCGAGCCTGGGGCGGGCAGACCGGACTGGAGCCGGGACAGCCTCTGGGAAAGGGCCCGGGAAAGGGGTGGCGTTGGTCAGAGCCCAAAAAGCAGCCGGGAGATTCTCCACCGAGGCCCGCGCTTTGGGCGTGTGAAGAGGTTCCTGGAAGAGGGTGGTCCTCGGTCCCCCTTTAGGGGGTCTTCACCAGAGGAGGTTCTTGGGGGTCGCCCTTCTGAGAAGGCTGCGGCTGACGGGGCCCAGGTGAGAGACAGGTACCTCCTGGGAGGTTCCTGTTATTGAGAGGGTACTCCTCGGGGGTGCCCAGGGCAGAAAGGGTAAATGGGGGGACGCTTCGGGAGGGTTCCTTTGTGGAGTTTGCGGTCTATAGGTGGCACGGGTGGGAAGCAGACCTCCCCTGAGAGATTTAGAAACGCCTCGGGGTCGAGAGACAGGGAAAGGGACTTGAAGGTGGGAGTTAGGACTAGCGGATTCTCCTTCTAGGGAGGCCGGAGCTGAGAATTGGATAAGGACCTTGGGGAGAGGGGGATTCTGGGCGATCATGGGAAGAAGACACCCCCATCCATAGGAAAGCCCGAGTGGGAAACTGTGAGGGGGAAACGGGAGTGGCAGGAGTTCTTCCCTCTCTCTATGGAGATCAACCAGGTGTCCCAGCCACAGGATGCAGCTGCTTCTGGGCTTCGTGCCGGGGTGGGGAGGGAGCGTCCATCCCACTAACACTCCCTGCGTGACTCCAAACTAGGCGTTTGTCCTTGCCTGCTGCCTCACTTTCCCTGTCTATGAGGAGGGAAACCCACCGAGGCGAGGTGGTCAGCTGAGGTCCTGTCTTGCACTGTAGCTCTCTGAGTGAGGTTGCTCCCTCTGGAGTGTTGGACCTTGAACTTCTAAGGGTTGGAAGTATCTGTTATTGACTGAGTAGAATCCCGCAGTTTCCCAGGCCCCTCACACCTCCATCTGTTCATGCTTAGTGGAGTGACTTAACCTCCTTAAGTCTCTCCTATAAAATAACCAAGGCAGTGTGTGACACTACAGACTACAAGCTTTGTGAAAGTAAGGTACTGCGATTCTACCACCAAACGCGTTGCTGTTGAGGAATAAAAGTGAAGCTGTAAAGCAGTGTGTAGATGCCAGGGGTTCGCATTCATGCAGTTGTTGTCTATCTCTGTGGAGTGCTGGGAGCCGCATTGTGCTGAAAGCTTCAAGGTTCACAGCTTCTTAGGTCACATTATAATCTAAACCCTTGTTTCCAAACCCTGCTTAGATGGGGGCGGAGGGATTTCCAATTTTTGCTGCTGAAGTTTTAATTTACTTTGAATTTCTGATGGCGCTGGCAGGAGTTAGCACTATACTGTAATCTTTTCCTTCAGGAATCTTTTTCCCTGACAGCTGAAATTTTCCTCCAGGTTATTTGATCTCAATATTGTAAACCTCCTTCCCCTTTTTCATACATGTATATTCGGGCTTTTGGATGCCTACAGGTAGTGAATATCATGCTTCTTCTCTCAGCTGTGATTTGTAGAGGCCGTGTTTTTTCCTCCATGAGCATTATGCCTTGTTGTGTCAGCCCCAGACTATGAGGCACATTGGAGATTGCTTTTAAATATCTCTTGCACAATGGTTCTTTTTATTTTTCACCTCATGTAGAGTTTGCCTTTCCTGGGATGACATCTTGCTTTATAGAACCCTCTGTGAGTTTATAAGGTACTTGTGTCCATACGTGACATTTCACTAATGTTTGGTTAGTGCCATTTGTTAGAGCTGATTTTCCAAATATCAGGTAATTTATTTGTGATTTTTGAAATGCTTTTTGTTTTTGTAAGCTGAAGTTCCTGTTTCTGTGATGTTATATTCTATGGGTCTTTTTAAAAAAAATTACTGTGGGTTTTTTTGTGTGAGCTCTTTGATTTACCAGGATACATGTTGTCTTGACTTACCTAATGTCTTTCTGTGCCCTGTGTTTTGCTGTTTTTACAAGTGCTTCATTATATTGGTACTCAATTATTTTTAAGTTATTGATTATAATAAGTGTTCCAGCATACTATGTGGATTTCTGCTTTGGGAGAAAAATAACTTTGCATTAGCAAGTATCCAGGGAAAATAAACATTTAGCATTTTGCATAATAGTGTGTTATTCTATAGTTCTAGGGGAAAAAACAACACATCTGAAGTATGTTTTTGCAAGAGTTTAACAAAAAATTGTTCTGTATTCCTGAAGTGCCTTTGCAACAGTCTGTTTCAATTTGTGAACTGAACTGAATCTATCAAAACTTGTATATACTTTTTCTAATAATGAAGTAATTTGTTATAATGAAGTGGGAAATTCCTTTGCATTCTTTAAAATACTGCTTTATTTCATACTCTAATATCTATATAGTTTGGAGAAAATATTAAGAATTCTTGAGGATAGCAATCACTTTTACAGTACTTTAAATTGGAAATTTTCTGTGTTTTGTAGTGTGATCCTTGTAAAGTAGGATTTGATAGTTTCAGGATTGCAAGATAAGTGGAAAGTCAAAGGCATCACAAATGGGAAACACAATGGAACCAGTAATCTATTTCAAAAGAGCTATTTGGGGATAGTAAACTATGGATTTAGCTTCTCTTCGAGCTTTTGACCTTTTCAAGGCAGTTACCATTGAATTTGGGTAGTTTTTTTTCCTTAGTATTCAAAATAGAAAATTGAGAAACATAATAGTCAGGAAGTAGTAAATGCCAAAACTTGGGTTACAACCTTCAGGAGGAGACTTTCCTAACTTTTGGAATTGCAAAGGAATGAATATGTCTCTTTGGTTTATCTAGTCAATAAGTCGGCTTTTGAAACTGTTTTCTTGCAACCTTTATGAGTAGAAAAAATGTACAAATGTGTTGCATTTAACTCTCAGTGTCCATTCCAAAAGGTAGTGGTTGCTGGTTAAATATGTAAAGGCAGTAACTATAGATAAATGTGTGATGTATGCAAGGCTAAACAAGTAAAGTTACTTGTTTATAAATTAGAGGTGGACTCTTAGAGAATATTCCCCTTTCTGAGCTTTTGAAAACTGAGAATACATTTGAAAAGGCTAGGAATTAATGCAATCCTTAAGTTTGTTAAGGAATGAGCTCTGCACATAGCTTTCTTATTGCTTGAAACTCATTTCCAGACATAGTTTCATGGGTCCCATACACCTCAAATAGAAGGTTTGAAACACCTTACTTAGCAAGTATATTATTACCTCATAGTTTAATGTTTTCGTGTTAGATTTTTTTTAACCCCTTCTACCTCCTGAAGAATTGTTTTCTCTCTTATGTCCCCTTAATGTTCAGTGATTGTCAAAATTATGATTTCTACCCCATTCCTCCTCATGGGAAAAGCAACTTTTTTTTTTAAATTCTTATTGCTTCATAGTTATTCATACTTAAATATGCCTAAGGGCTACTTGTTAATACCCTACCAAGTGAATTACTAAGGATTACTAAAATATGGTATTTATAACTTGAAACTAGAGTGATATTAGAGTTTACTATTGTCTCTGATATCTTTTTCTCCCAAGAAGTCTGTCCTGCAAAACTTGGCACCAGTGCAAAGATTCTCATATGTCATATGCAGAGTGGGAATTCCTGTGGTATTCACGAAGGGTGTTTAATTTGGGGTACATCATCGGTATTGTTTCAAAATGATCTTGATTTTTTATTGTGATTCCTCTTGACTTTTTTTTTTTAGAATTACTATTTAGCTTCATCTTTACTGATGTAATATATGTGCTTTTAGTTGTATGGGTGGGGTTACCAACAATATTCAGGCTTATAATTTAAGACAGGTATTTGTTATGTGCAAATACAAGTCCTCTATTGCTTTTTGCTATTGCTGATTTATATAGTCACCTAAAATGTTGCTCATACAGGCCTGGTGCAGTGGTTCATACCTGTAATTCCAGCACTTTGGGAGGTCAAGGCAAGAGGATCACTTGAGGCCAGGAATTCGAGACTATTCTGGGTAATATAGTGAGACTTCCTCTGCAAAAAATTAAAAAATTAGCTGAGTCTGGTGGTGCATGCCTGTAGTCCGAGCTACTCAGGAGGCTGAAGCAGGAAGATCCTTGATCCCAGGAATTCAAGGCTGCCACTGCACCCCACTCAGGATGACAGAATGAGACCCTGCTCTTGGGGGGAAAAAAACTTGCTCATACGGAGATAACTTCAGTGTGATCAAGTTTCCTTTCCACTGGAAAATGCTGGCGGAAGAGGCTTTTTTCTAGTAGATGATGCTTTATCCACAGACTTTGGGAAGGGAGCTAAGTTCTTCTCTAACCCTACATCCCTTTGCTAAGAGCACGAGACATTTTTAAAAATCTGTCCTCACTACCTGTCATATAAGCATTGGATATGATGTCTCAATTTTTCAAAATGGTAAATCTTTTGGAAACACTTTTTGTTTTTACAGATTTTAGAATAAATTCATGTAAGATATATATTTAATACCTATTAAGTTCTAATAAGTGTCAAAGTGAGTATGCAATTGAGAGTTTTTAGACACTATTTTAAGTAGATATCATTAAGTGTTGCTATTCATGCTGTTTAAATGTTTTATTTGCTTAACAGCAAAGAGTTTTCTATAATAGAAAAGTCCTTTTTCTTCAGATTTGTGTGTATTTGAAAAACACAACTATGTTTTCCTATTATTTGATCCCCTGGGGGAAAATTCAAATAGTATGGAATATTACATTTGTTTTTATACCCTGTACTGCAGCTGCTTTTAGCATTCTTAATTCTTCCTTAGTACTTCCTTTTGGGTCCACGGCAAATTTTTCATCCTTGAGACTTCAGGCAGGGATTATTTACTTTTTTTTAATGTTATTTGCTTCCGGAAATTCCTTACTCTATCCCAGGCCTAAATTTTATTTTTCAGTACATTCTCTGAATGCTAAAAGGATTTGTCTTTTCTCCTTTGTGCTGTTTCAGGTCAGGACTGTTTTGTGTACTTCTTTCTATCATAAGTCTCACCTGACCACAGATGCCACCACTACTAGGTTAAAAGCCTCTCAACATGTTATGGGAAGTTTTTCCAGATACTCTTTTCCTAATGGTTCAACCATAAAATGATCTGTTTTCAAAGGTGTACTTTCTTAAAGATCCTCAGTGCATAAGAGAAGTATCAGAATCACTCAGGTCTTTTCTCAGGCTACTTGGGGTTGCAATCCAGGAGATAAATAGCACCCTGTGTGACTTAAACCTTGTGAGCCCAGTGTCACTACAGTTTTGGACACCTGCATGACATGTAAAAACACCTTATCAAGGCAATCTTTCCTTCTGGGGAAAAAGTGAAATTCCAACCGAGGATTTCATAATCTTCCCCCTTCCCCTAACAGATTAATCCTCCCCCTTTGTCCTCTCCCAACAAAATGCCAGATGCTTTAAAGTCTAGAGACAGAAATACTCTTGTTAAAACAACTAGGTAGTTTCTGTTTCAGCTGGCAAGTGTACTTCTGATACATATCTACTTATTGCAGTACTAAAAAAACAGTCTTGTTGACTTCTGAGTTTCCCCCCCATTTAAACACAGTCTTCAATAAGAAAATTTGGGTCTTTGGGATGTCCTGCAGAATGTTTTTAAAGCAAATATATTTCAGGGTAATGTTGTCTACCTTGATAGAGTTTAAGTTATAGTTGTATGCATTTGACAAAACTTAGCACATTTATCTTTTAAAATTTGCACATTTCATTATGCGTAAATTTAACTTCCAAAAATATTGAAGTCTAGTTAGTGGCATGCATGCTGAATTATTTAGGGGGAAGTATACTGATGCCTATGATTTACTCTGAAATATATAAAAAAAAATTAGTTGGATTGTTGATGGGATAGGGATGGATAAATAGGTGATAAAGCAAGTATGGTAAAATGTTAATAGAATCTAGGTGGGGGATATATATAGATGTTCACCGTTTACAGTGAATTTTAATACAACTTTGCTTTATGTTTGAAATTTTTCATAATAAAATATTGGGAGGGGAAGTTAATATTACACTAAAAGTTATTGCCTTAACACACTTTTTAAGGGAAAAATCTGAGAATTTATTTATTTATTTTTAATAGAGACAGGGTCTCACTATGATGCCCAGACTGGTCTTGAATTCCTGGGCTCAAGCAGTTCTCCTGCCTTGGCATCCCAAAGTGCTGGGATTATAGGCATGAGTCGCCATGCCCAGCTGAGAATATTTTCTTTTCTTTTTTTTTGGGGGGGGGGCGAGTTGGAGTCTCACTCTCGCTCAGGTTGGAGTGCAGTGATACACTCACGGCCACCCCAGCGTCGACTTGCTGGGCTCTGACGATCCTTCCACCTCAGCCTTCCAAGTAGCTGGAACTTCAGGCACACGCTACCACACCCTGCTAATTTTTGATTTATTGTAGAGACGAAGTCTCGCCAAGTTGCCCAGGCTGGTCTCAAACCCACAGGCTCAGGCAATCCATTTGCCTTGGCCTCCCAAAGTGCTGGGATTACAGGCTGAGCCAACAAACCCGGCTGAGAATATTTTCTAATGAGAGGAAAATCACTAAAATTTCCAGTATGTTATACACTGTTACTATTCATGCTATTTGATTTAGGCTTTACTGCATCCTCGAACACTGTTTTGGAATGATGAGGTGAAGATTACAGCAAGTAATTTTGTGCCCAAAGTCTGATCTTTCTTTTCTTTCTTGACAAGGTCTCGCTTGTCACCCAGGATGGTGTGCAAGTAGTGCAGCCTCAAACTTCCGGGCTCAAGGGATCCTTCCACCTTGGCCTTCTGCATAGCTGGGACTACAGACATGCACCACCACACCCAGCCAATTTTTTTAAAAAATTATTTTTTGTAGAGACAGGGTCTCACTATGTTGCCCAGGCTATTTTTCTTCTTATGATTATTCATTTAATCA
The DNA here is from genome assembly GCA_963574415.1 of Tarsius wallacei. NCBI lineage: Eukaryota > Metazoa > Chordata > Mammalia > Primates > Tarsiidae > Tarsius > Tarsius wallacei. The sequence continues at coordinate 40,826 of CAUYQG010194513.1, forward strand.
GCTTCTCCTTTCTTGGCAGCATGATCCTGAAGTCTTATTTTCAGGGAAAAGAAAGTGTTCTTTCTTACTGAACTGTATTATGACTGAATGCAAGCAAATATTTGAAGAAGTGAATCATTTATTCCTGGATCATTTGTTAGAGAGTGTTAGACCAGTTGGCCAGATGGCTCTGTGGTGAGCTATTTATGATGGTAGAGGTCTGTGCTTTATACTGACACTGAGTACCAGAACCTTACTGCTTTAACACTAAGTTTGCACTTAACACTCTACCCCAAGTTTGATTATTTTTTGTCTAAGGCAACTTTAAAAAATATAAAATGCTAGGTGGTTTATTTGCCTCCATGGGGAGAAAAAGAAAAAAAATATATATATATATAATATGTAAAATGCTAATAAATCACAAATGATACAGAAATTGAAAGAATAGTCTTTACTATCTTTTTTAAAAGGCAAGAGTAAAAATGAATAATACCACACTTCAAAGAAATGGATTAGCAAAGGAAATGTTTGATTATACTTATGCTCTTGCAGCAAAATGGTTATGAAGTGTATAATGATCTTTAAAGTGTTGCCATTTAGAAGGTAAGAAAAGTCTTTTTACTAAGCAGTGGTATCCAGTGCTAAAAATTATCATCAAACCAGTTGATGATTGCCACAGCCACAGATGTAACATTTGTGTGAATTTAAATTGTGTGACTAGCTTTTTTGATGTTGTCTCAAAGTTGACTTTACCAGCTAATGGTGAGTAGTCTTCAAAGTTAAGGTGAAGCGTATAGATATTACAGATGTGTTCACCTTTGCATAACCTTTGATCGTTTTCATCTTCCATTCCATTCAGCCTATCCCCCTGGGTGATATCACACATAAGCAGGGTACCATCTAGGTTCATTTTGATGCTTCATTGGGTGGATCTATCTGATGGGAAATATATGGAGCTATTTTTTTATTGTGTCGATATGTATTGTTTATATCACTAGTGGACATAACTGTGTTCTCTCATAGTTATTTTGGCTGACCTCTGCAAAGGACTACATTCAAAGATAGTTCATTTTTTCCATAAAAGGGAGATTAACATTTTTTACCCCAGAAGAATTACCTTTAAGTATTTCAATTTGCCTCTTCATTCAATTTGACTGCAGTGCTAGGTTCTCTTTTAGGTTCTATATACAGTGATTTCCAGCCATGGCTGTCATCAGAATTATCTAGGGGGCTTTTAAGAAAACACACACTTGGGCTCTCATCCAAATTCTGATTCTGGCTGTTTGGAGTGGGACCAGGGGTTTGCATGTTAACAAGTACCCTAGGCCACCTATTGGATGATTAAGCTAAAATTTCTCCTGAGGTTCTTTGTCTTAAAGTATAGAAAGTAAATTATTTCTAGTAGATGAGTTCTGTAAAAGATAAATTCTTTAGTTTTTCTAGTGTTCTTAATTCAAGTCTTATTCCAGAGTTCCCCTCCCAGTTTATTTAATTATTTTTGATTTGATATGTGCTCATTTTATGTTAACATCTTGCATTTTCTGATCCAGTTTCAGTGTTAAGCACTGTGCCATGTATATTACATGCACTATTTCTTTCTCTCTTTTTTTAGATTAGGAAATGTAGTTTATTTAGAAAGTAAATTGGTGGGGGGGGGGGGGGATTCACTTCCCCAAGGTGGGGAGGGGGCCAAAGCCTACCTGCACTATTTCATTGAATCCTTACAGTGGTATTGTGAGGTAAGAACTATTACTATCCATTTTTTAAGATGTGTCAACAGTCAGGTTGATTAGGATGCAAGGCAGCAAATATTGCAGGCCTGGGGCTTGCACCCAGGTCTGTCTGACTGCAAAGTCTGTGGAGTGTACTATAGGTAGCTTCTGGCATCTGTGTTAACTAAGCTGAGTGTTACTGTCTTAAAACAATGGTCCTTGGAAAGTGGATCACATAAGGCTTTATTTGAATGAGATGAAACAAAGTTGCCTAAAGTGTAACTGTTTACCTTTCACCCACTTTTTTGCCTACAGTTGTCACAATTTCTTCTCTGTAAAATTTATCATGAGCAACAAACATTTCCAAATGAAAACCTAAACATTTTTAGTGCCGAATAAGCCTGACAGGTTATATACTTTGTCATTTATATGCCCTGTCTGTGGTTGTAACCCTCAAGAGTACTCTGTGTGATCATTTCAGAAATTATTTAAAGGTATTAGCTCTTGTTTTTTCCTGAATGCCTTACAGCTTTGTCTACCTAATAATTAACCACTTCTTTATATCTGGTTTTTATGGCTGGTTCTTTTTTTATTTTTTGAGTTGAGGTTTCACTCTGTTGCCCAAGCTGGAGTACAGTGGCATGATCACAGCTCACTGCAGCTTCAACTTCCTGGTTCTGGGCTCATGCAATCCTTCTGCCTCAGCCTCCCAAGTAGCTGGGATTGCAGGTGCCCGTTACCACACCCACCTAATTTCAAAAATTTTTTTATAGAAACAATGTCTGTCTGTGTTGCCAAGGCTGGTCTGGAACTCCTGGACTCAGTCTTCCCTCCTCAACATCCCACAGTGCTGGGATTACAGGCATGAGCCACCATACCAGGCCAAAAACTTTTTTTAAAACTCCATTTCCTTCTCTGACAAATTTTATAGTTGACATCATTTTCTGGGTAATTTAAGGAAAATGACTCCTTTGGAAGAAATTGACTCAAAATATACTTCAGTTCAATTTAGAAAGAGAAAAAAGCCCTTAATTTTTGTCTTCTAACCTCCAAGTTTAGTAAGATTTTAAAAATACCCGCATGTATTGGATATTTTCCAATCACCTTCAAATTGTACTAAATGGAAACCTGCATAGATTATTCTGTATTTGGTTTATAAAAGTCTTAGGGAAAAATTTTTTTTGGATAGAATAAAATTTAGGAATTTGACACCCAGTAAACTTTTTAACTTCTTTCCTCACAGGCACCCCCAAAAATGTTTTTTGTTAATTATTCTAGATACCTTTATAAGTGTTGGCATTGAATTTAACTTTATGGGATTCCTCTCCCTGTTGTCTTTGTTTCCTGGGACTTGATGTTCTCAAATCATTGCCAGTTATTTTTAGTACCTGATTATCTTCTTTTCTCAGGTATGTTTTCCCCAATTTAATGTGTCTGTTAGCAGACTTGGATTCAATCTACTATTTACTTCTTGTGTCCCATCCCACCTTCCATACTTATTGTGTGGAAAGACTGTGGAGCATTAATGAAGCCAGTGGAATTCCCTTCTGCTCTGGCAATGTTGACACCACAGTCTGAGGGCCCTTAGCTGTGTGGAAGCAGCTTGGAGTAGAGCATTCCTCCCCAGGAGATGATTCCCCAATAGAGGTCCCTTGTAACTCATCTGGAATTGCTTACTCTTTTCTACCATCCCCAAAGTGTTCAGTGGTTTAGCCACAAGTTTTTATAGCATAGTGGTTGAGAAACTATGATAATCCAGTGTCTGAATTTCTTTATAGCCTTTAAACAGATGAGGTAGTTCTATATATACTGGTATAGATAGAAAGTTGTGATATTAAGTAAAAAGATCAAATCACAGAACAGCTGCCCAGCCTCACAAGTAGCTGGGACTACAGGCATGTGCCACCATGCCTGGCTCATTTTTTGATGATTATTTGTAGAGATGCGATCTTGCTATGTTTCCTAGGCTGGTCTTGAACTGAGCCCAAGCGATCCTCCTGCTTCAGCCTCCCAAAGCACTGTGATCACAGGCATGAGCCACTGCGCCTGGCCCAAAAGAGTTTTTATGGCATCCTTCTAGTTAGAATTAAAGAAAAATTATTTATAAATGCCTAATAACAGATATGGAAGCAAACATGTGAAGTTTTTAAGAGGTTATTTCTGGAAAGGTTGTCTTAGGTAGAGCAGAAGAGGGACTTTCACCTTCTGTAGACTTGTGCAGGATTTAGGTTTAGGTTTATATATATATATATATATATTTTTTTTTTTTTTTTTTTTTTTTTTTTTTTTTGAGTTATAGTCTCACTCCGTCGCCCAGACTGGAGTGCAATGGCATGCTCCTGGCCTCAACCTGCTGGGCTCTGGTGATCCTTCCGCCTCAGCCTTCCAAGTAGCCAGAACTACAGGCACACGCTACCACACCTGGTTAATTTTTTATTTATTGTAGAGACGGCGTCTCGCCAAGTTGCCCAGGCGAATCTCGAACCCACGGGCTCCCAAAGTGCTGGGATTACAGGCCGAGCCACCGAGCCCGTGTGATTTTTTTGTTTTTTAATTACCAAGGCCAGGTGTTCATGCCTGTAATCCCAGCCCCAGCACTTTGGAATGCCAAGGCAGGAGGATTGCTTGAGTCTAGGAATTCACGACCATCCTGGGCAACATAGCAAGACCTTGCCTCTACAAAAAAATTTAAAAACTAGCTGGGTGTGATGGTGCACTCCTCTAGTCCTAGCTACTTGGGAGCCCAGGGTAGGAATGCTTGAGCCCAGGAGTTTGAGGCTGCAATGGGCCATGATCGTGCCACTGTACTCTAGCCTGGGCAACAGGAAGATACCCACTCAAAAAATAAAATAATTACCAAATAAAGTCTTTTTAATGTAGTACTTCAGGATTTCAAGTAAGTGCTATAGTGGCATAATTATCTGACCTACTGCCCATTGGCAGACCCATCAGAAAGCCTTGAATTCTTTACCTCTTCCATCTGTGAAATGTTCTAACAGTGCCTTATTGGTGAAATTTCTGTGAGGGGCCCCAGAGCACAGTTTCTTAAGTGTTGCTTTTTGGTCTTTCTCAAAAGCCAGCATAATTTATGAAATCAATAGAAATGTGTATCAGGGACCCTTTAAAGGAGTCATTTCTATTTCTAGTTTCCTCTGTTTTTTGTTTGTTTGTTTTTTTTTGAGTCATAGTCTCACTCTGTACCAAAGCTGGAGTGCAGTGGCACACTCACAGCCACCACACCCTTGACCAGCTGGGCTCAGATGATCCCTCCACCTCAGCCTTTCAAGTAGCTAGAACCACAGGTGCATGCCACCACACCCCTAATTATATGATTTATTGCAGAGATGAAGTCTCACCATATTGCCCAGGCTGGTCTCAAACCCCTGGATTTAGGCAATCTCTCGCCTCCATCTCCCAAAGTACTGGGATTACAGGTGTGAGCCACCACACCTGGCTTCCTCTGTTCTTTTAAGCATTGAAATCTCTTGATTATCTGCCCTCTGGAGGGAATTATATGTTAGTTCCCACAGAAATGGCAGTGTCATTACTTTGACTCGTTGCTGGTTTAGAATGTGTTCTCCTTTACAAATTTGTTTCCAGCTGAGTCCTTGCATTATTATGCTCCTACCTGTATACTTCAGTCATATCCTTTTAAGTACAACCTGCACATTTTGAAGACAACCTGAGTGATCTTGGGGAACCAAGAACCAGAAAAACATTGTAACAACTTGTATCACCTGGCACAGCCATTTCTCTTGGTAATCCAGGGGGAGATAACATCTGTCTGTTGCCTTTCATTTCCTCTCTCCTCTTTCTCCTCTCTTCTTTCCACTCTATTCTAGTCTTTTCTCTTTCTTTCCCTCTCCCCTCAATGTATACTATGCTTTATATATATTTACAGACATACATGTATGTAAAAACTTTCTGTCTCCACCTATCTCTTTTTCTTCTGTTTCCTCCCTATGAGCAGTAATTAAACTGGGGAAGTATTGAATTTGCTATGAATGTGTCCAGAATAATGGAAGTAATTTTTCTCTTCTAATCCCACTGAATTATAAGTTTTATTTATATCTATGCATGAGCCAGTGCTCAGGATATGAGGAATTAATTGCAAATAGCCAAATGTTAGAGACTACACACTAGTGTGGTCTATTCCTTATATGGCCCATTCTCCAGATGTGAGCTTGATTTTTAATTTTTTGCTAGCAGCCCATATCAGTCTCCTGCTTCCAAATCTTTCCTTCTTTCCAGAATCTAACCAGATTTTATCAACTTAATGAAGAGCTGGTTCTTTCATTAGGTTTTTGGATGATAAACATACTGTGTGGGATGAGATGGCCATCCCTGAACTCCTGGAGGGCAGGAACTGTTCCTTGTTCATCTTTATTCTCCTTGTCCCAGCATGGTGTTTGGCACAAGGTGTTTAGTCAGTATTTTCAGACAAAGATAATTGGTGCATCTCATCTGAACTTTGTTACAGACATGTTGTACAACAAACTGATCATTGTGCATATGTAACTTTTGTGATATCAATTTGCCTTTTCCAAAACAGTCTTGCTTGCATAACAGAAAAACATTGTAACAACTTGTAAGATTTCTGTAAATTCTTGACTGAGCCTCCAATTGGGAAATCTTTATAGTTTCACTAATTTAAGTGGAATACTCTGTCCTTTTATTCTTCTTTATATCAAATGCTGCTGTCACATTTATATCAGAACCTTTTTTTTTTTTTTGAGTTGGTGTCTCACTCTGTCGTCCAGACTGGAGTGCAGTGGCCGCTCTCAGCCACTGCAGCCTCTACCTGCTGGGCTCCAGCGATCCTTCCGCCTCAGCCTTCCAGGTAGCCGGAATTACAGGCATGCACTACCACGCCTGGCTGATTTTTTGATTTGTTGTAGAGATGGGGTCTCACCAAGTTGCCCAGGCGGGTCTCTAACCCATGGACTCAGGCAATCCACTTACCTCAGCCTCCCAAAGCGGGATTACAGGCTGAGCCACCGAGCCCGGCTCGAACTTTTTTTAACAAGCATCTATAATTAGATATTTTATTTGAAACATATTAAGCTGTCCCATATGTTTAAATTTAAATGTTTATTCTAAAAGGACCCCTTGAAAAAACTGCACACATTCTTCTAATGTATTTCTAGGAAAAACGATGCATATGGTTTTTAAAAAACAATTACTGCTCTTGTGATTGGCAAGGATATATTTTAGCAATTATCTTTATAATGATAAAAAAGAATTGTTTGTTTGTTTAAGATGGGGTCTTACTCTGTTGCTCAGACTGGAGTATAGTGGCACAATCACAACTCACCTTGGCCTGGACCTCCTGGGCTCAGGCAGTCCTTCCGTCTCAGCTTCCTAAGTAGCTGGGACTACAGGTGCAAGCAACTACACCTAGCTAATTTTTAAACTTTTTTTTTTTTTCATAGAGACAAGTTCTCTCTATGTTGCCTAAGTTAGTCTTGAACTCCTGGGCTCAAGCAATCCTCCTGCCTCAGTTTCTCAAGGTGCTGGGAATACATGTGTGAGCCACCGTGCCTGGTTAGAAATTGTTGATTAATTCTTAATTCTGTTATCCAGAGCTATCTCTTTGTATTGGAAACCTATAAAAATAACCAATGATTATTCTTCATTGGAATCCTAATGTCTATAAAAATCAAACTAGGAAAGTTTGAGTAATTAAGTAGCCAAGAATCATCCATTAAATTTCCTTTTCCTCATTTTCTTTTAGAACTGCCATTGGATGACCGAGATTCCCTGTAGTTGATAATGTTGGAGATAAGCTCTGCAACTTTCTTTGACATTCAGCTGTTAAAAACAAATAGGATGCAAATTCCTCAACTCCAGATTATGAAAACAGGACTTGGAAAACTGAAAACTATCTAAATGATCGTCCTTGGTTGGGCCGTGTTCTTAGCGAGCAGAAGCCTTGGCCAGGGTCTGCTGTTGACTCTCGAGGAGCACATAGCCCACTTTCTGGGGACTAGAGGTGCCACTACTACCATGGGTAATTCCTGTATCTGCCGAGAAGACAGTGGAGCAGAAGACAGTGTTGACACCCAGCAGCAACAGGCCGAGAACAGTGCAGTGCCCACTGCTGACACGAGGAGCCAACCCCGGGACCCTGTTCGGCCACCAAGGAGGGGCCGAGGACCACATGAGCCAAGGAGAAAGAAACAAAATGTGGATGGGCTAGTGCTAGACACCCTGGCAGTAATACGGACTCTTGTAGATAAGTAAGTATCTGACTCACAGTCACCTCCAGTAATGAAGTGTTCTGCCAGGAACCATGACTTTTGGACTCTAGGACATATTCGCCAAGCCTTTGTGCTCAGAGGGCATGGGAGAATACTGTATTTTATTTCTCCTCTGATGGCAGAGTAAATGATAAGGTTTGATGTTTTTATTTCCTGTCATCTACTTCTGTCTGGAAATGTCTAAACATTTCGGAAGCAGACAACACTAATTAGAACTATGATCTTTATTAGGGAATAGAGTAACTATGGAGTGAATTTGTATTGCTAGCTACAATAGGAAATGGTTTCACGAAGACTCACTGTTATCGTGCTTGCCTATCTATTCCACTGATCAGAGATTCAAGAGAAATTGTTTTACCAAGAACATGACTGCACACAACTTCTGTTGGCAATGTAAGGACAAAGGCCAAGGAGAGTTTTCATCCTCCACCTTTTTTATATTCCTTATTTGGCTCTCTTTGATCCATTTAGGAAGCTTGTCAGTTAAAACTGTACCTGTTTTGTCTTTTTCCCTGCTTTGTACAGAATCCCAGATTGAATAACAGGGAAATTAAAGGGCATCATTCAAGTTGAAAAAACATTTAACTTAAGGTTGTATGATTCAGTAGTTAAGAGCACAAATTTTAGAACCATAGTGGACCCAGGTAAAATTCTGGCCCAGCTCCTTACTAGCTGCATGACACTGGGTAAGTCACTTCTTTAAGCCTCCACTATAGATCCCCCATCTGTAAGTGGAGGGTTATCATGAGATAATTATATAGAGCATCTAGTATAGAGCTTTGTACATAACAATTTCTCAGTAGATGGTAGTATTTTTTAAAAAGTTATTTCTGAGCTCTTTTTCCTTTAGTCCCTGCTAGTAAATTTAAGTATATAAATACTTGATAATCACATTTATAAAAGCCCAGTTTTGTTTTGTTTCTCAAAAACTATAGCGTAAAACAGGACATATCTCTGAATACAAACAAATCCTTAGAGATTTGACTTTTCCATAAAATACTGGGGCATTTATTGGTCTTCAAGAAGAATTTTTTTTTAAATCTCTTTTACTATAAAATTGAAATGAAGTGTTATTCTTCCTAAATAAAGAAGTAAACCACAAGCAATGTTAACTTAAACCCATTAGAAATACAGGTGCAGAATAGACTTTGCTATATTTTAAAAGAGAGAGATTAAGGGAGTATGGGAGCAAGGTAGGAGTCTTATTTCCAAGTTCTGGAAAATATTACACATTATAAGTGACCTTGTTGCTAAAGCTCATAATTCACTTATGAGAAGCAAGTGGTGGTACATTTGAATAACAGGGTAACTTTTACCTTAAACCTATGTTTACTGAATTGTAGGTATAACTTTTCTGAGGATGGAAAAATAAGGCAAGTGTGAAGCAAATGGGGAAAGGACAGGAAAGGACATAGCAGGATAGAATTCCAACAGTTTATTAACATGGATGCATAGCTTGTTTTTCAGAAACTGTTGAAAGAGAAGAATTTTATAGTATAAAGTATATAGGACTTTTAAAACCAAACATGAAAGTTGGTTAGGACAGGTGAGCTTAGTAAGAAAATACATACAAGGAGGCATGCAGGTATCACATTCGTAAAATGATCTGAATTTATTGTCCTCTTCTTTCTACTTGGTTACTTAGGAAGGGATGTCACTGGTCTGAGAGGGTAGAACTGTTCCTAATGCCGCAGTGAGAGAATTGCTATAGGAAGGCATTTCATGGTGTTGGTTCTAGTTTTCCACAACTTTGTTTTGAAATCAATTGCCTATTTATAGCATGCCTCCATATCCAGCTTTTCTTTTCCCTTAATCTAAACAAGGTTTTCTTATGTTTTGTTACTGTTTAATTTTAATCCTACATACATTCAATCTAAAGTCGTGTTCTTCAGTTCTGGAAATTACTTTGCCACTATCTCTTGGAATATTGCTTCTGCTGTGTTCTGTGAATTCCTTATTACTGTCTTTTGATTCATTAATTTTCTCTTTATGGCACATCTGGAGTTATACTATCTATTAAGATTTTTATGTCAGGTAACTTTATGTCATTCTCAGAAATTTTATTTTTTTCTTTTCCTCTTGATTAATATCTTTTTAAAAAATTCCATGTGCAACCAGGCTCGGTGGCTCAGCCTGTAATCCCGCGCTTTGGGAGGCTGAGGTGAGTGGATTGCCTGAGCCCCTGGGTTCGAGACCCGCCTGGGCAACTTGGTGAGACCTCATCTCTACAATAAATAAATAATTAGCCGGGCGTGGTAGTGCGCGCCTGTAGTTCCAGCTACTTGGAAGGCTGAGGCGGAAGGATCGCGGGAGCCCAGCAGTTCGAGGCTGCGGTGGCCGGGAGTGTGCCACTGCACTCCAGTCTGGGCGACAGAGTGAGACTCCAACTCAAAAAAAAATAAAAAAATTCCATGTGCTTATTATAGTTGTTGTTCCTTTAAATATATTTAAAATCATTTTGAAGTTCTGTTATTGGCATATTTCTGGTAGTGACTTTATCCTCAGAATGAGATTGTTAATGGTCTGTTAGTTAATCTCATGTGCTTTGGAATTTAATTTGCAGACTCGTCTTGATGGAAGTTTTTTCTCCACTTGCATGATGTGTGTTCTCTCTCACCCCCTCCCTCCACCCTCCTCATTGTTTTGTTGTCTCTGTGACCCAAGAACCCTCACTGAATGAACCTAGAATTGGAATTGGCGGCTCTACTATAAGACACTCAGGTCCCCTGCGTAGCTTTCTTTTCCTTTTCCTGTCACTGGGACTTGCAGCTTTGTGCCAGTTACAGCTGAGATTGTCACTCATAACTTTTTTCAGCTCCTTTTACTAAGAGAGAAACCCTGTGTCAGCTTCACTTAGTGAATCTGCTTCATCCCTTGTGCACATGGGGTTTTGATCCCCCTTATCATGCAAGCTTAGAACTCCCAGTCACCCTGTCCAGTTCCTGACCCAGTGGTCTTACAGCTTTAGCTTCTGCCTCCCACCAGAAATTTTCACTCCAAATCTGTACAGAATCAAGGTGCCCCTTTCCTTATTGGTTGCTGATTCTTTGTTGTATTTTATTATTTTTCTCTTCTTTCCTAATCCCATTCTTCTCTCTACCACCCACCTACAAATATCAGTAGGTAATCATTCTAGTGAATTTAAGGTATGACCTTCCAATTTGCCTGCTTTATGTTTGTTTATGTCTATATAGGAAGAATATTTATATAGTTTTGTGTGTGATTTTTAAAATATGCATAACTGATTTAGTTATACAAACTTCTCTGTTTTTAACCTCTCTTAACATTGATACCTATATTGCTGTATATAAATTTACACCTGCTTCTGACTACTGCAGAGTATTCTTTTGTATGCTTGAAAGCACTATATTTTATTACATTCTCATCTGGTGATGGTCACTTAGGTTACTGCCAAATTTTTGTTTCTCCAAATAACACTGCAATGAGCAGCATAAATATGCATCGATTTATGGACCTGTGTAAAAGTCTCCAGGATTGTTTGGTATATACATACTTAATTTACTTACTGTCTGATTTCTACAGAAATGTTTGCATCAGTTATATTGTTCAAAAAATTCTTTCAAATAAAAATTTTCCTTTATTATGAAAGGATACAGGATATATCAAATAGTCAGTACCTAATGAGTACTTGAAATGATCATCGTAATTCCCATATCACAGGTTATTCTGAGGGTTAAATGACTTAAGACAATCATTTTTATAGTTTTTTCACAATAAAAGAGACCCATACTTATGTAAACAGATAAATGGTGAGCTCTTAGGCTATTAGAATTATTATTTGTTGGAAAATATTTTGTTACTGAAGTTCCTCTGAAGCACCTCTTTAAGATTTCTGGGAGCCGGGCTTGATGGCTCAGCCTGTAATCTCGTGCCTTGGGAGGCTGAGGTGAGTGAATTGCCTGAGCCCGCGGGTTCAAGACCCGCCTGGGCAACTTGGCGAGACCTCATCTCTACAATCAATCAAAAATCAGCCGGGCGTGGTAGCGTGCACCTGTAATTCCGGCTACTCGGAAGGCTGAGGCGGAAGGATCGCCGGAGCCCAGCAGGTCGAGGCTGCAGTGGCCGGGAGCGGCCACTGCACTCCAGTTTGGGAGACAGAGTGACACTCCAACTCAAAAAAAAAAAAAAGATTTCTGGGATCACAGTATGAAAACCCATTGACTTAAGGTGTATAATACCACGTTAGAGAAATGTGTAGAATATTAAGTAGTTCCTTGATTAAGCTTGGTTTTGTTCTAATACTGTTTTATGAGACGTAAGTATGTAGTAATATTGCCCAGAAGAAAGCTTTAAAATGAAGATGTTTATATAGGCTCTTGTTTCCATAAGTCCTCAGTTGCGATTATCAACTTCCTTCCTGGCATTTCTTTGAGGTAAGTATGAGGAAGATGATGTTGACCTTCCTGGCTTATCCCAGCTGACATTGGGCTTCTGGAGGTAAAACTGAGAGTAGGCTCTGGCCTCTAGTTTAAGTCCTGCTTTACCTAAGGCCAAATGGTGGTCCTTGTGTGTACCCGTCTGCCTGTGTTGTTTGTGGGCCATTATAGACAGTGACTGTGGAAATAAGCACATATGATAGACTTTTGTCCTTATAGGTTGTCTCTTCCATCTCTTTCCCTGCATTCATTTGTATTCCTTTCTTCTTTCACTTTCTACCCCTACACCTCCAGTTTGAATTTTTTTTTTTTTTTTGCAATTGTCATTTATTATTTCCTCAAGTTTAATGTCTTAAATGTTTTTTTTCAGTGATCAGGAACCTCCCTATTCAATGATTACATTACATGAAATGGCAGAAACAGGTATTTTTAAAGCTTTGTTTTTAATACTTTCTAATGAATTAATGATGAAGAAATGTGGCCATTTTTAAAATTTGTTTTTGAGATGAGATTCCCAAAATGCTTAGCATACATAACCAAGAAAAAAGCTCTTACTGTATGGATATTTCCCTGTACAAATATAATAGGCAGTGTATATTGTATTCTGAATATATAACTATACCTCTCACTGATGACTTTATCTCACTTGAAATTATGGAAAAAAAATTCTTCTCATTGACAGATTTTTTTTACCATACTGTTCTAGAATGGGAAGATTAATTTTTTCTTCCTCAATTTCCTAAGTATCATTCTGAAAATAGAGCCAACTACTGAATATACTTAGTTTTTTCAGTTAACTCCTATATAGTAAATAAAAAACTTAAAATTATTTTAATTATAATTTGAGAACCCATGACCATAGCTTAAACTTTTTTCAAATAAAGTTACCCTCAAATCACCAGACTCCTGTACCTTGGGATTTTTTTTTTTTAACTTCACCATAATGGCTAGCAATTGATGGCTATGTCCATGCCAAATATTAACTGCTTAAAAGCTACAGGATGAAAGCCAAAAGTGTTCCTTTTAATGTGAAGTCATCTTGTGTCACTTTATAAATTATATAGTTCCACATTTTAAAAACAATGTCTCCATCATATAATCTTCTTGATTTGCTCTTAGATGAAGGATGGTTGGATGTTGTCCAGTCTTTAATTAGAGTTATTCCATTGGAAGATCCGCTGGGACCAGCTGTTATAACATTGTTACTAGATGAATGTCCATTGCCCACTAAAGTAAGTTAATACTTGTCTTTTATGAAACTGTTATCTGTGCTTAAGCACAGGATAAATGACCAAAAAGAACATTTGATATAATTCATTTCCTCTTTATATATTTGGGATGTTTTATTCAGTATTATTTCATTATATAAATTTGTTTTTTGTTACAAATGAAGTGTTACATCCTCTGCCAATATCTTAGTATAAGGCTTTAGTTTAAAAATGTTAAAAATAGGATCATTTATATCTGAAGTGACAATCTTTGCTCAAAAGCTAGAAGAGAATGTTTAGTTGCTGAGCTGATTTCTTTCTGAAGTAATTTTCTCATAACAAAGTTTTTTAAATGTTTTCTATGGAGAGGAAAAACTGAAAGCACTTTTGAGTCTTACTCAACTATATTAAGGATTAGTGTAACCTTGATTATTCCTTACATAGAACAAAAGTGTCAGACTTTCATTGCCTTAGTCCATATGTTCTATAGAATCTTTTTTTATTTCTTTAAATTTGGATTCTGACATCTTTCATTTGTCTGTCTAAGTCTCAGACATTTGGGCCCCATATGGAAGAATGTTGTAGACAGAAGGGAAAATCTTTAGCCTTGTCACTGATGAATTGACCTTTTCCTAGACTTATAAGAGATTTCAGTTTTAATTTGCCTTGAAAATTCTATTGAGATTTGTTCTTGTTTGGTAAAACTTTTTTTAAAAAGTAACTTTTTTGCTTCAACATCACTAGCCCATGGTATTATCAGTCATAATGCATTTGAGTGGGTTTAGTCTCTTTCGTGATTCAAGTATATATATAGCATATATTTGGCATAACTGGTACATTTTGAATGAAATGGAGTCTAGTAATTCATGTAAGAAAACTTTCAGATTGATCAAATATTTTTCAGCAATAATGGTGTCATTGGAGTATATTATATAATTTTTGTATGGTTATTCTGAGTTTATTTAACATCTGTAGCTTCTGTCTCAGAAATTAACCTGGGAAAACAACCGGATAGTATATATAGCAAATCTACTTGTACATTTTTGTTTTAGGATGCACTCCAGAAATTGACTGAAATTCTCAATTTAAATGGAGAAGTGGCTTGCCAGGACTCAGGCCATCCTGCCAAACACAGGAACACATCTGCAGTGCTAGGCTGCTTGGCTGAGAAACTAGCAGGTAACTCTAGGACACTCCACAGAGGAAGATCTTTAGTGGTTTGACATTGAAGGGAAATTTGCACTGCATGTCTTTGATCAAACCTGCTGCACCAAAAAGAGGTATCTCAAAAAAACTTAAAAACTGAAGGATAAGCACTAACTGGAAGAAAAATTACTCAAAGGCTATGGAGATAGTTTTATGTATTTTCAGGGAGAAATTTAAAAGGATAGGGTTGTAGGCTGGATACAGTGGCTCACACCAGTAATTTCAGGTGTGAAGTTTGAGACCAACCTGAATAATATTGTGAGACCTTGCCTCAGCAAAAATAAAAAAAATTAACTGAGTGTGGTGGCACATGCTTATAGTCTTAGCTACTTGAGAGGCTGAGGCAGAAGGATCACCTGAACCTAGGAGGTCAAGGCTGCAGTGAGCCCTGAGCGTGCTACTGCACTCCAGCCTGGGCAACAGAGTGAGTCTCAGACTCACTCCAAAAAAAAAAAACAGTTGTACTTATTTGCTTTAAAATTAAGAATAAAGGAAAAAGCTAAGTTCAGCATAACAAAGACTATAAGTATATATGAAATCTGACAATTAGGTTCCTGAACCATCCTAGAAAAAGTGCTGCATACCTCATTGCTGAATATCACAGTCATCTTCCAAGTACTCCCATTGGGAAGCTATGCACTGACACCAGCGCCTAGTCTTCCCAGCAAAGCAATTTTGGAACTCTTTTACTGGAATGACCATCAGAGCTGTTGTCGATATTCGTTGAGATCTGACAGTTAAGTTCACAAATGTGCCACCGTGCACTTATGTTGGCAACACCGTACAAATAACTGTATTGGAACACCCTCCCTACTCACCTGATTTGGCCTCCAGTGACTTTTTTCTTTACCTGAAGACAAAGGAAATATTGAAAGGAAGACCTTTGATGACATTCAGGACATCAAGGATAATATGAAGACAGCTCTGATGGCCATTCCATCAGAGTACTATCCCCATTTCATAGGTGAGCAACTGGTCCCACAGAGTAAAGCCATTAACTCCAGGGTATTCCATAGCAAGAATATGGAGCTCCAGGGAGCACATAGCAAGAGTCTGAACCCACACTTATGTGTTTTGATTTCTAAACCATTGTTTCTTCTAC
Source organism: Tarsius wallacei (assembly GCA_963574415.1). Lineage (NCBI taxonomy): Eukaryota > Metazoa > Chordata > Mammalia > Primates > Tarsiidae > Tarsius > Tarsius wallacei. Next base: position 56,690 of record CAUYQG010194513.1, read on the forward strand.
TGTGCATTATATAGCTAGTCAAGCAAGGTACTTGTACTTTGCTGTTAACTTTCCTAAAATGGGTAAAAAGAGTACCTAAAAAGAGTTCCAAAATTGCTTTGACGGACGCGCTAGGTTTGGCATCGGTGCATAGCTTCCCAAAGGGACTACTTCGAAGGTGACCATAGTGATACTCAGCAGTGAAGTATGTAGCACTTTTTCTAGGATGAGCTTCCAAACTTAATTGTCAGACCTCTTGTATAACATAATTTATATACACTTTATAAAGTTTCACTAGGCCAAGAAGACATACAAGGTAAGAGTTGAGGAAAAGAAACTTTAGATCAGAGCAGCTCCTGAGAAGCAGATATTTAATTTGTGAATATTACCCATTTTAGGAAAGTTAACAGCAAAGTACAAGTGCATTGCTCAACTAGCTATGAGGAGAAACAGTGGTCTAGAAATCAAAACGGGCTGGGCTTGGTGGTCTCAGCTTGTAATCCCAGCCACTTTGGGAGGCCGAGGCGAGTGGATTGCCTGAGCCCATGGGTTCGAGACCAGCCCAGGCAACTTGGCGAGACCACATCTCTGCAGTAGATAAAAAGGTAGCCAGGCACAGCAGCACGTGCCTGTAGTTCCGGCTACTTGGAAGGCTGAAGCAGAAGGATCACCGGAGCCCAGCAGGTCGACACTGGGGTGGCAGTGAGCATGCCACTGCACTCCAGCCTGGGTGACGGAGTGCGACTCCAACTCAAAAAAAGAAAAAAGAAATCAAAACACATAGGTGCAGGTTCAGACTCCGTTATGTGCTTCCCGAGTGCTCTGGAGTTAGTGGCTTTACTCTGTGGGCTCAGTTGCTCACCTGTGAAATGGGGACAGTACTATTCTCTACTTCAGAGCAGGAGGCTTGAATAAGATAATGTGCATGAGAGTACTTTGTAAAAGGTAAAGAGTTTTACCAAAACAATTTGCTTGTTATTACTGATTTTTTTAAAATGACACTTTTAATTATATCAAATATTTGTTGTATTTTTCTAGGTCCCGCAAGTATAGGTTTGCTTAGCCCAGGAATACTGGAATATTTACTACAGTGTCTGGTAAGTGAAACATCAAAGCTAGTTATTCTTAGTCTAGAATTCTGCATTTTCCTCAAATTATCAGCATAACCACTGGCACGGAGAATGGAATCAGTGATAAATTTTATTTGCAGGTGTTTCCTGAGTGTTTATTTATTCCCTCCTATTTAAAAAAAAAAAAAAAGAGAGTGGGATAGGAATTTATTACCAGCAAAAACAGTTGAGTTGGTCTGGTTTTAAATTTAGTCATAAGATAGCTACCAAGATTGGCTTTTTTGTGTGTCCTTAGAGTCTGCCAAGAGGTAATAGGGACCTCCACGGTAGAAACAAAATTACATGGTATTCCAAGTCAGGAGGCAGTGTATATCAATCTCTACTCCTCCTCACCCTTCCCCTCACTGCTTCTGCTTTAAAACTGTTGTCACTGGAGTATTTAATATATTGTCTGTGAAGCTTGTGGTTTGCTGGGGCTGTGCCTTCAGATCTCTCACAGTACTGGTCTGCAGTCTTGAATGGTTTGTAATTTTGAAAGTTATTTTTGTAGGCCTAGTGAGCCATGGCCTTTTTCAAAACTCTGATGTGAAAGACCTTATTTGTCAGTGTCTTGAGGATGTGCTTAAAACATATTATTCTAAGTGAGCACTGTAGACATATAGAAGTAGCATGGCAGTCCCTTCCTTTCATAAGTTTGCTGGTTAGTTGAGGGAACAAAACTCAGACATGACAGTTAGCCTCCATTTTATGACAGGTTATGATCAAGGACAAAATTACCTCGTTGAGACTAAATACCATAAGACTTCAGAGAAGGCCAGGGGGTTGGGTGGTACGGGCACTTGAGAGCTGGGGTAATCAAGATAGACTTCCTAATGAAGGTGAATTTCAACTGGGTCCTGTTATAAGGTTAGGGTTTGATTTTGTCCAGAGGAGGGAAAAATGGGTTTCTTGGCTAAGAGAGCATCACAGAAGCACAGAGACAGAGAATTGTCTGATCAGAGAAGACAGTGTTCAGAGATAGGAGGACTAAGTAGCTGGGTGGAGAGGATTCAGGGCCTGAAAAACCAGGCAGAGGGACTGAGAATGAATAGGGTAAGAAATAGAATGCTGAATAGACTTTGCAGCAGGGGAGGGGGCTATATGAGCTTTGCAGAACTTAAGTGGGCACTAGGGTCATCTGATGTTCTGGATCCTCTGGGGTTCCTAATGCAGCTGTGGGGAAGCAAGGCTGTGAGAAGATGCATGTTCAACAGAGAGACCTTTCTTTAATGGGAACTCGTGACATGCACATAAATGTAACTAAAAGAGCTCATTTGTTGCTCTTTTCTATCTACTATCAGCATTTGAAGAATTCCTTTTAGGGAACTAGATTAAAAACTAAGCCATTTTTTGTTAATTTCATTATTTATAATTTTGGAACTTGGTAGTGATGAATGGTTCTTTCTAGAGTTCTGAATAAAAGATCACTTTTAGTTTATAATTCAAGGCTCTGAATGGCTTGCTTAAATGAATGTAAAAAAAAATCAATATTTTATTTAACAACACCCTCATATAAATGTTACTAAGTACTAAGTACACTAATAACAGTGGATTTAACAAGATACTTTTGAAATTTTGACATCTATAAATTCACCCAGTGGCTTCAAGAAAAAAATGTTAAGAGACTATCTTGGTTCTTCATTGCTAACATTATTAGCCAAATAGATCATTGAGGATTTGAATGAGTAAAACTTTGCTGACTGCCCTCCAAAAATTCCAGCACATATTGGGCAAGAAGATGAAATTATTAACTTGCCACCTCTACAGGGGAATGATTTTTTTTTTTTTTTTGTCTTTTTATTGTCTTTCAGAAGTTACAGTCCCACCCCACAGTCATGCTTTTTGCACTTATCGCACTGGAAAAGTTTGCACAGACAAGTAGGTATAGTGACTTCTTGCACTAATGATCTTCTGTATTGAATGTCAGAAATCTTATTTTTCTTGGTTACTGAATAAGCCTACACTTTGAACCCCATCAAATGGGCACACATTCTGTTTTTGTCTACGTAGACACTTTAAAGCCAGTGAAGTGTAACAGGGTCAAAAGCAAGGATTTTCTCACCTAAGAATCACAACTTGGTAACCATGATTACTCACTTTCCATAGCTAAAAATTTAGTGATGAGATTTCTACTGTCTAGAAAATAGTACAGTGAGTCACGCTTATAATCCCAGCACTTTGAAAGCCTGAGGGGGGAGGATTGCTTGAGGCCAGAAGTTTGCGACCAGCCTGGGCAGGATAGTAAGACCCCATTTCTACAAAAAAATTTTTTTTTAATTAGCTGGGCATGATGGCACACACCTATGGTCCTAGCTACTTGGAAGGCTGAGGCGGGAGGATCACTTGTGCCCAAGAGTTCAAGGTTACTGCGATCTGTGATCATGCCACAGCACACCAGCCTGGGTGACATAGCAAAATCCCGTCTCTCAAAAAATAGTCAGTTCTTTGGTTATGTCATCCCTAGAAACTTTAATGGAAGTCCATTCTAGTCTCCAAGTTGTCTAATTGCCTCTTCTCACTCCTTACCACCACAAATCTGCCCAGTAAATCATCCTGCTCTTCCATTGTTAATTCAAGGATTTCATCTTTCCAAACAGGTGAAAATAAATTGACTATATCTGAATCCAGTATTAGTGACCGGCTTGTCACATTGGAGTCCTGGGCTAGTGATCATGATTATCTGAAACGTCAAGTTGGTTTCTGTGCCCAGTGGAGCTTAGACAATCTCTGTAAGTAGAAGTTGTTCTTTATTACAATGTCTGTTTCCATTTCCAAGTTCATTTCTTTTATAAGCTCACAGGACTTCCTTTTGTAATAGTGTGAATCCTTATAAGGTCCCCTGCTGGTAGGTTGGATGTATTATAGCAGTCAAGTATCCTAGAGACCTTTCAGACAAGAATTCTATGGAATACTTCTCCATTTCAGCATTATGCTATTCAAAGTTTTTACTGCACCCAGTTTTCTCCTTCATCAAGGCCTTTAATTATGTGGCACTGTCTAACCAGATCTTTCCCACACTAAGCTATCTCCTCACTGTCCTACAAACAGGTCCTGGCAGTTCCTGCCTCTGAGCCTATTCCCTTCACTGGAATTCCCTCTCTTTACTACTCTCTTTATCCCAACTTGGCTGTTCAAAACTCAAGTCATGTCTTACCTACACCATCAGAGTTGTTCCTGATTTTTCTTTTTCTCCTGCAAGAACAGAAACTACTACAGGCGGTATTTTCCTTATCTGAAATGCTTGGGACTAAAAGTATTTCAGATTTCAGATTTTGAAATACTTGCAGATACCTGGTTTTGAGCATCCCTAATCTGAAAATACAAAATCGTCCAATGAGTATTGCCTTTGAGCATCATATCAGCACTCAGAAAGTATTGGTTTAGAGCATTTCGGATTTTGAATTTTCAGATGAGAGGTGCTCAGCCTGTACCACTGTATTCTCACTTTCCCCTCTGTAGTTAGCACTGCACTAAAGCACGATTGGACATGCAAATCCCTACCACCCCATCCCAATATTGTGGGAAGGAACTTATGCACAACCTGTGCAGTGCCAGTTAAAAAATAATTATGAAAGAGTGCAGTTTGGATTTTGTTTTATGAAAATAATAGCTTTGGGGACTGGAAGCATAAGCCTAGCAGTGCCACCTTTCCTAGCATTTGCCAGATTGGTCTTCATATGGTTTGTAGCAACAACACTAAGGCTGTGTCTCTTCTTCTATTCTTCCACTAGGAGCACCTCCATTCCTTGACTAAGATGACAGCCAGAGATAGCACAAGCTTTTTTTCCCCCACAGCAGCCTGCCTTAGAAACATGAACACTTTTTCTTTTGCAGTTTTAAAAGAAGGTAGACAGCTGACCTATGAGAAAGTGAACTTGAGCAGCATTAGAGCCATGCTGAATAGCAATGATGTTAGTGAGTACCTGAAGATCTCACCTCATGGCTTGGAGGTAGGTGAAGCTTCCACAGATGGACTCATCAGGGATCGGGGGAATCATTTTGCTCTCATTTTCATGTCCTAATTCTAAATGAAAGCAATGTCTTACAGAATGGATGGAAGGTTCTTCATATTTGAAGAATGGTTATAGGTACAGGCAGTGGGAGAGAGAGTGCTTCAGGACATTATCTACTCTTTTACATCCCAAATGGTACTACACCTATTGTAAGCACAATAATGCTTACTGGCTGTTTTAATATGTCTGTTTTTAGTCTCTGCCATTTTATTCAGCAAAGGCAAAAAGACTAGTATTTCAAAAAGAAGTCCTTTGTTTAATCTTTGTATACTCAATTGTCTTAGGTCTGGTGCTTCCCTTTCTCCTTGTATGTTGGAAATGTTGCCGATTTTGTGGGGAAGGTTAATGAAGGAACTTCTTATGTACAGAAGGGTACCTTGAGACACTAAACATGTCAGAATTAAAGAACTGTTTGAAGAATGGCTGCAAACAGTTCTTTGATCCTATATATTACCAAATGCCTTATATAGTTTTCTGCTTTAGATTATTGTATTATGAGGGGGGGACCTAAAAAAATGGAATTTCTTTATAAAAAATTGTGTTCTTAGATGTTTAAACTTCAGTCACCTTAAAAGTACTCTCCATTTGATGCAATACACCTATCGAGATGCTTTTTCCACTGTTTTTGAACTCATCAATTTTGATGCCTTTTAGTGCTTCTGCTGTTTTTTGTTTCACCTCTTCCACATGGCAAAACATTTCCCTTTGAGGACTTTTTTCATCCAGGGAGACAAAAAAAGGTCCCTTGGGGCGAGATAGAGTGAATAGGGAAAGCAGGGCATGAGGGTCATGCCATTTTTGGTCACAAACTGAACACTCAGTGCAGTGTGGGCAGGTATATTCTCATGGTGGAAGAACCAGTCCCCTGTTTGCCACAACTTGGGGCAAATAGTGATGCAACCTTCTCAAAACTTCCAGATAAAAACTTTGGTTGACTGGCCAGACACAGTGGGTCACGTCTGTAATCCCATGACTTTGGATGGTGGAGGCGAGAGGCTTGCCTGAGCCCAAGGGTTCGAGACCTGGGCAACTTGACGAGACCTTGTCTCTACAATAAATCAAAAAATTAGTCAGACATGGTGGCATGTGACTATAGTTTCAGCTACTTGGATGGCTGAGGTGGAGGGATTGCCTGAGCCCAACAAGTCGAGGTTGCAGTAGCTGTGAACGTGCCATTGTACTCCAGCATGGGCAACAGAGTGAGACTCTGACTCAAAGAAAAAAAAAGTTTGGTTGACCGTTTGATCCGGAGGAACAGATTCCAAGTGTACTACAAGGGGCCTACTCCCCAGAAGATAATTCTAGGTTTTTTTGGGTTCCCCTCTTTGAGCTGTCTTTGGGTCTTCTATTGGCTCCAATCCTGTTAGAAAGAAAACTATAAAGTAGTCATAGAATGTTCTTCCTTTTTTTCTTTTTTATACTTTTTGTAACTGAGGATAGGTAGAGGAGGAAACAGTAGTCTACCAGAAGCTTTAGTATAGAAAGATATATTCAACCCTCCCAGTAGTCAGTTATCTTTGGTGGTCTCCGGGCACTGATGGTCAATTGTCACTCCCTTTGGTTTTGCCAGGCTCGCTGTGATGCCTCTTCATTTGAAAGTGTGCGTTGCACCTTTTGCGTAGATGCCGGGGTTTGGTACTACGAAGTAACAGTGGTCACTTCTGGTGTCATGCAGATTGGCTGGGCCACTCGAGACAGCAAATTTCTCAATCATGTGAGTACCCTGGTGAACTGCAAATGAGGGCAGCCACAGTTTGCTTTTATTTTTCCTTGTGGGTGTGTAAAAGATACTTAGGCATGCAGATCGGAAGAAAAGGGCCAGTAAGAGATCAGGCCTATACTCTGGTTGGAGGTGGATAAGTAGATCCGAGTCTGCCATTGCTTTTGTTGGGAACCTTCCTGATGCAGGGCCTTCTAGCCTTCAGGGCCTTTAATTCTTACTGAAAGCATGGGACTTTTTGAGGTACCCACGTGGTCAGAAGCAACTGGGTCTGAAGAACAGTTTTAGTAGTCTCTAGTTCTCAACATGAGCACTGATTTAAAGTAGATAATATCAGTTAATACTGACTACCTGCCCCAAATGAAGTCTTAAAGATTAATTTTTAGGACTTGAAGAAATATTTTAATTTCCAGATCATTTTCATTTTAGACTGTACTATTTGATTCCCTCAATAAGTTTTACTGTTAAAATATGCAAATTTCACAGATGAGAAAACTGAGAGTAGGAAATAAAGAAACCTGTACTAGAATTCAGTCCCTTTCATTCTATAGCAATTGTTTTCTTTGTTTTCAAAAGTGGGGAGAATCCCAGATAATTAGCTAGTTTCCTCATTTAAAAGTGAAAAGCTGTTGCAGAACTAGAAGAAATATGGATTCCTCCAGGGGGAAACTTTGGTATAAAATTTGTCTCTTATTTGGCAGCAAACACACTACAGGTCTAGGTGTAGTATATCTGACATTGAATGTTCCAGATTTTTTTTAAATGGCCAGTGAAACGGAATCATTTCATTTGGTGAATGAAACTATAATTTCTGCCATGTCGTTGCAGACCTTTGTCTTCTTGAGGCTTAAGATAGTTTTTTATTACCCTCCAAATTGCTTGATAGACTGTTGGTTTCTTTAAAAACACTTAGGCCTGAATTGCCTGAGCCTGCGAGTTCGAGATCAACCTGGGCAACTTGGTGAGACCTCGTCTCTACAATAACTAGAAAATTAGCTGGGAGTGATGATGTGCACCTGTAGTTCCAGCTACATGGAAGGCTGAGGCAGAAGGATCACTGGAGCCCAGTGGGTCAACACTGGAGTGGCCATGAGTATGCCACTGCACTCCAGCCTGGGCGACAGAGTGAGACTCCAACTCAAACACACACACACACACACACACACACACACACACACACAACACTTAGGCCAGCCATGGTGGCTGTAATCCCAGCGCTTTGGGAGACCAAGGTGAGAGAATCTCTTGAGCCCAGGAGTTTGAGACCAGCCTAGACAACGTAGCGAGACTTTGTCTTTACAAAAAAATGTTTTTAAAGTAGCTGGGCGTGGTAGTGTACATCTGTTGTCCCACATCCTCAGGAGGCTGAGGCAGAAGGATCATCAGAGCCCAGGAAGTTGAGGCTGTGGTGAGTTGTGATCGTGTCACTGCATTTCAGCCTTGGTGACAGAGTGAGATCCCAACTCAAAAAAATTAAATAAAATCTTTTGCCTTTTCATGAGCATCTGTCATGTGACAAGTCTTTCGCATACTCATCTCTAATCTTTTCGAGTTTATAAAGGTATTATTCTTCCATTTAAAAATTAGGAAAATGAAGTTGAGGGAAATTAAGAAACTTACCCAAAGCCACTTCACTTTCAACTCCTGAAGAATGTTTCAAACCTTGATCAGGATGGCCCATGCTCCTTCCCCTGTTGAAGCATCCTACCTTGGAGAAAATTACTTTTGCTATCTCAAACAGAAAAGGAATGAATGACTTGGAAACCTGCCAGGGCCCCCCAGACTGGTGAGAGGTTTGGAAACTAGAACAGGCTCCAAGTCAGTGTCAGGACCAAAAGACAAAATATAACAACCAGTGTTTAAGGGGAATGATCTGGCCAGGATGAAACCAACACTGCTGCTGTGAATTGGTCCTGATTATCTCTGTGTGAGGTCGCTCACACCATACTGAGTGAGTGTCTGATGGGAAAGTCCAGTTGGCTGAGCCGAGATCATTTCTTACCCCCCACTTCCAGAGCAGGAGGCAGGACACTGTTTTCATTATATTCCTTGTAACAGGAAGAGGTTGGGTGCTGTAAAGCAGAAAAGAGGATGATATCCATCACATGGTGAAGAGACTAAAAGTATTCCCTGAAAGACAAGCTGTGGGCAAATTTTCTTTTGTTTGTTTTTAGTAATGTTTCCAATGCTAAAATATACATGACCTGAAAACAGGTGGCTCAAAATAATTACTTTAAATACCATGCTGGGTACTCTGTTCTCTTATGTGCCTGTTCCCGCCAATAGAAACCAGTTAATCCTACTGGGAATGTTTTTGAGCTTATAGTACATCTAGGTTGCTCTCTGAGATGTAAGCTCAAAAGGACTTTTTTTCTTTTTTTTGCACAAGGTCTCCCGCTGTTACCCAGGCTGGAGTGCAATGGTGCTATCATGGCTAACTGTACCCTTAATCTCCCCGGCTCAAGCAATCTTACTGTCTCAGCCTTCCAAGTAACTGGGACTATAGCCACAAGCTGCCATGCCTACCTAAATTGTTGTATTTTTTGTAGAGATGGAATCTTGCTGTGTTGCCCAGGCTGGTCTTAAACAACTGGCCTCAAGTGATCCTCCTGCCTCAACATCCCAAAGCTCTGGGATTGCAGGCATGAGCCACTATGCCTAGCCACAAAAGGCCTTTTAAAGCACATCTCTGCTAGGCAGAGGCACCTCCTTCTTAGATCTGTAGAAGTTAATCTGTGATTAAAATTATTAGAGTACTCTCTTTGTCCTACAGTGCTACTCTGATGTGGAATTCATCTAAGCATCAAAGACATTGCATGGTTAAGAATGCATAATGAGTCTGCTCTTTACCAACTCCTGGAGACTAGAAATCTTCTAGGAATTTCTTTCAAGTGTTCTGTCAAGGACTTCCTAGGACATTAGAAAGCAAAGATAGAAAAGAATTGCTTACTTTTTGCCTGTGCTCCAGTGCCCAATTTTTTTGTTGTTTTCTTTTGTTTTTGTTTATAGAGACAAGTCTTGCTATGTTGCCCAGGCTGGTCTCGAACTCTTGGACTCATGCGATCCTCTTGCCTCAGCCTCCCAAAGTGCTGGAATTATAGGCGTGAGTCACCACGCCCAGCCCCAGTGCCTGAAATTTAATAGTTTTTAAGTTGTTTACTTATTGACTTATTCAGCCTTTGCAAGGGATAGCAAGGTATTCTTTCTAGCAGACAGGTGAATTTTTAAGGTAATTAAATGTAATTAATTTAACTCTTGAATAGTCTGAATAGTGCATATCAAAGGCTATTTTAGAAGAGTCACTTTGGAAAACATTCATCCAAATTCAGTATATCGTAGTCCAAGAATTCAGTGCATTGAAGTTGAGGAGCTCGTCAGAACTTTTTTTCCCAATCTGTCTCATCACTGCATTACTTACCCTATAGAATAAGTAGGCCATCAGGACCAGAGATCTTACTTGGATTTGGCCCACATTTTCAATCTCTTTCTCCACCAAAGCATTTTACATTGATCCTTAAATATAACAATTGTCTGATTTGCATGCAGCTTCTATTTTTTATAAGCACTCACAATAATTTCTTAAGATCCCACCTACCCTTTTATTTTAATAATTCTGTGAATAATTGAAAGGCAGTAATAAAAGAAGAAACTGCCAAGGACCGGTATGATGTTCAACTTGAGCTGGTTTCAGAATAGCTTTCAGTTGATTATCCCCTGTAACCTTTCTTTCTCGTTTTGAAATATCTGAGCATGCGGGTGTTTTGAAGTCTACTACATGCAAGAATGGTGTTTGCCTGATCTGATCTTGTACTGATATACAATTGTACTGATCTTCGGGTCAGAGGAATTCAGGTCCAAGTCTCATGCTGCTTCTTTTAGTAATGTGTCCTAGGGCAAGCTAGTTGACCTCTCTGAGCCTTTGTTTCCTTTTAAAATGGAGTATAATGCTACCAACCTCATGGTTGTTAGTGAGAATTAAATGAACTAACAAATGTGAAAATGCCTGGAACAAAGGAGGCACTTGACAAATAATTATTTGTTGGTGAAGTCATTATCTGTTCACTTGAAACCAGGCCTCTAGGTCATAATTTTAGTTAACTTCTAAAAACCATTACCTCTCTTTTTATTTAAAAGCTTAGAATTCCAGCCACCAGGTTAATAGTTATAAAAGACATACTTTCTCTTCCCAGGTCAGGTCAGGCAGAGCCTTGCTAATCTTTTGGGCCTTGTCTCTCTCCAGGAAGGCTATGGCATTGGGGACGATGAATATTCCTGTGCATATGATGGCTGCCGGCAGCTGATTTGGTACAACGCCAGAAGTAAGCCTCACCTACACCCGTGCTGGAAAGAAGGTATTTGTTCTTCTTCATCTTGAAGTTAAGACATCTGGTTATTATGGGGCACTTATTATGTTAGGCCTTAAAATGTCTTGATGGAAGAAGATTACATGTGAAAAGGGATATTCACTTTTATATATGAATGGTATTCCTCTGATAAATTTACCTCTAAGTGGAGTCCTTCCTGTAGCAACAACACTTCAGAACATAAAATTCCTAAATTAGTAAGAAAATGATACTCTTTAGAGTAATATGAATTCTAGTTTCCTCGTTGACTCTGTGGGGTTTTTTTGTTTTGTTTTTGTTTTTCGAGTTGGAGTCTCACTCTCACTCAGGCTGAAGTGCAGTGGCACGCTCATAGCCACTGCAGCCTTGACCTGCTGGGCTCAGGTGATCCTTCCACCTCAGCCTTCCAAGTAGCTGGAACCACAGGCACGTGCCACCATGCCTGGCTGATTTTTTTTTATTTATTGTAGAGATGAGGTCTCACCATGTTGCTCAGGCTGGTCTCGAACCCCTGAGCTCAGGTAATCCTCTTGCCTGTACCTCCCAAAGTGCTGGGATTATAGGCACGAGCCACTGCTCCCAACTGAGTCTGTGTTTTTAATCAAAGCAGCCATGGAGATAATGGGAACACTGGAATTAGAATGCCACTAAAATGAGGATATTTTCAGGGACAAGATGGCTATGGGATAAATACAATTCAGTGGCTATGCTCTGAGGAAGTAGGGTCATATGGCAGGGGATGGAATTCCTGGAAGGATTCTATTCCCAGCATTAGAAGACACAGCCCAGATTTTCTCCAAGCATCCCTCTCTCGTCTGCCTACCCCAATCAGCATTGTGGATATAAAGTGAGTTTGAAAAGCAGGAATTTGACCACCTTCATATGGGGAAGCTCCACTTGTTTAAATTGATAGTATGGGAAAGGAAAAAAATCTGAGACGCCAACAGGAATTTAATGGCTTACAGGTTCTTGAACGAATATAAAACTTCTTCAGTTAACAGAGCAAGATAGAGGCACTGTTTCAGAAGCTGTCTAGGAAGTTATAAATCTCACCAGAGAGGCAAATAAGCAAATGATTTTGATATTTCTTGAGCCCAAAATGCACATTTTTTTTCACATTTTAACATCTTTGAAACTAGGACGAATCTTATAATTGATGGCTTGTCATAGTTTAGTTGACAGCATTTTTTTCTTAATGGTACATTAAAATATTGGTATGTAAGAGTCAGATCAATTTTAGCAGAAACAAGGATAATAAACATGTTGAATACATAACTAAAGATGCAAACTTAATACAGTGCTGTTGAAACACTTGAGACACTTACCAAAATCCTGGGAGTACACATCATTATCCTAACAGTGTTTCACTTTATCCTCTAGGAGACACAGTAGGATTTCTGTTAGACTTGAATGAAAAGCAAATGATCTTCTTTTTAAATGGCAACCAGCTGCCTCCTGAGAAACAAGTCTTTTCATCTACTGTGTAAGTAGTTCTTCTCAGTCAAAAATTTGAGATGTATGGAATATACTTTTCTCCAGGAAAAAAAAAGTCTTTGTTTATGTAGGCAGTTGTGATGGGAAATTGATTTATTTCAAGTAATTGGGGACCCATTTGATTGGACCTAAAACCATCCCTAAATTTAAGATAGGAAGACAAGGACAAGGATATTCTCTGGTTCTGTCACCCGTTCTTTCTGTTAGGGTGGGGCTGATCCATCCTGACTTTCTGAAAGCCACTCTGTGTATGAACTCTACTTTGTTTTGTATAAATTCTATTAACCCCTGTGCTGATTTTTATTTGTAGATCTGGATTTTTTGCTGCAGCTAGTTTTATGTCATATCAACAATGTGAGTTCAACTTTGGAGCAAAACCATTCAAATACCCACCATCTATGAAATTTAGCACTTTTAATGACTACGCCTTCCTAACAGCTGAAGAAAAAATCATTTTGCCAAGGTAAGAAATCTGCCCAGGCTGCCTCCAGACTTTCACATGTATCTCATGAAAAATTAAAACAATTTATAATAGACTTTTTTCAACTTTTAACAAATAATTTTGAAAATTTGAGAAAAATGGATGACTTTCTGGGAAATATAAATTACTATCCCGGAAGAGATATATACAAGCCAATCATTATTGTAAAATTAAGAGCTATGTCCCCAAAAAGCACCAGATCCATCTTCAGCTGTTTTCACAGGGGATCTTTACTAAATCTTTAAGTAACAGATAACCTTATTTAAAATGTTACAGAACCCAGAAAGAAAGAAGGAATGCTTCCAAGTTCTTTTACTGAGCCAAATAACATTGGTATAAAAATTAGAAAAATATAATACATTCACACATAGACCTACAAAACTAACTTCACTTTAATGTCAGTGTACAAATTCTAAATATTAGGAAATCAAATACATCTTTTAACAGATTTGTATTTATTGAAATAGACTTCTTGTTGAGTTTTAGCTGCATGGCAAATATGCCAACACTGTTCTGCAACTATTAGGACAGTTAACGCCATCTTGGATAAAATTTCACAGCCCTTATTTAACAAAAACTGTGATTAACATTAAGTGTCTTATCGGATGAATGCCTGCTTTTCTTCCTTGCAAGGTGAATGTAGTATGTTTTTTAAGCTGGGGAAAGACTCCAGCTGCTTTCTGGTAATTACTTCAAGTTGAAGCTTGTTTCATGATGTGAGCCAAAGCTTATCATTTTTTAACGGGGCAGCTGCCTGGGCCTTCTAGAGGAAGTGTACTTCTGTTATTAATGCCACACGTCTCATGTCAGTAAGAGTCTTCTCAGCAGTCAAGGAGACCATACTGGCCACGGCGTAACTAGGGTAGACCGTTACGTCACCGAAGGAATCTATAACATAATGAATCCTAGCTCCTGTTTTGGCTTTAAAAACCAGGTCTGCAAGGATCCCTTAGAGCTGTGCTTCACCCTGGACTCACTCTCTTAGTGGTTCAACAGTTTCCAGATGAACTAGAAAATGTCACAGTGATGACAAGATTGTCTGCAGCAGCAGAGCCTCAGTAATATCCTAGGAACACAAGAGCCGCTTACGTCCCAAATCACGGATTTAAGTTTCGTTCCTAGAACTTCCATTCAATTTGTCTTGGTGCCTGACAGAGATTCTGAACTTTAAATTCCTCTTGATAAAAGTCTGAGATGACACCTCTCTCTTCTCTGGCATACCCCATTTCTTTTTAGCTAGCCTGCCTTTTCCTTGGATGAGGCCCACAAATAATTCTGTCATCTTACATACACCCTGAAAGGCACAATTGATCTATATAAGATTCCCCTGGAGACTGACCTTAGTTAACACTGCTTCAGCATTAGTTAACCACTCCTGCAAAATTAACCTTTCAAAAATTCAGATGACAATGGGATCAGCTGTCAGAAAGTCCTTTTATGGACAGCTTATGCAGACTCTCTTGGTGGCCATATATATAAATTTGGCACCCAAAGTTCATTCGGTCTTGAAAAAGAACAGGGCCAGGTGCGGTGGCTCACACCTGTAATCCCAGAACTTTGGGAGGCAGAAGCAAGAGGATTGCCTGAGCCCAGGGGTTTGAGACCAGCCTGGGCAACTTGGCGAGACCTTGTCTCTACAATAAATTAAAACATTAGCCAGGCATGGTGGCACATGCCTGTGGTTCCAGCTACTTGGAAAGCTGAAGCAGAAGGATCACCTAAGCCCAGGAGGGCAAGGCTGTAGTGGCCATGATCGTGCCACCGCATTCCATTCTGGAGTGCAGAGTGAGACTGTGACTCAAAAGAAAAAAGAAAAAGAATAGAATTTCAAGGAGGTCAGTTCTGTGCTGTCTCTAGACTGTCTTCTCTGACAGTAACAACAAGATAGGAGCTATCAGGAGCCTAACTGTCCACCTTAATGTCAACCTTCTGCTAGCATCTTGCTCCCCTTAACTTTCTAGTTGCACTTAATTACAAATTGTGGCATTGAGTATGAACTTGCCTAACACCATTTACTGTGCCATCCATATTTTCAGCCTGTGTTCCAAAAACTTACATTCAGTGATACTTGTATACTCATTGGAGTAGTATTCCTTTCTGGCTTCAGGATAGGAGATCGTGGCCCTATTACTACTTAACTGGGATTTTGTAAGTTGTTCTGTATTGTATATACTCTCTTTCTCTACTTCTCTTTCCATTCACTTTTTTTTCCCCTTAACCTTTTTTTTGTGTGTAGAAAATTTCAAATACTTACAAAATAAGAAAAGAATACCATGAAGTGCCATAGACCCACCTCTCAGCTACAAGTCATCCACTCACAACCACTGCTTCTCCTAGCCTTCTCTCACCTCTGCTAATAGCCCCTTTGCTAATCCAGTTTCCCTGGCTATAATCCTAAAGTATCTTTGACACTGTACATTCTGCCATTCCCACATCCATCCCTCAGCAAGTCCTGTGGGCAGTGCCTTCAGTATATATCCCAAAACCAACTATTTCTTATCACCCTCACTGCTGCCACCATGGTCCAAGCCTCTACCATTTTCCCACCTGTATTATTTTTGCCCTGCCCTCTAATTAGTCTCCCTGTTCCTAACTTGACCCCCTTCAGTCTATTCAGCACAGTTTCCAGAATGATTTTATTACAACAAAGTCAGTTCATGTACTTCTCTTATCAAAAGCTCCAGTGGTTTCCCATTTCAATAAGGGAGAAGCCTAAACCCATACAGTGACCTATCAGGCCCTACGCAATTTGTCCCCTCTTTTCTCCACATGATGTTTCTGACCTTATCTTCTACCCTCTCCATTGCTCATGCTCCTTCAGCCGTCCTGGCCTCCTTGCTGTTCCTGCTACCTAGCTAGGGCAGTCTTTCCAGACATCCACAAAGCTCACTCCCTGTCTTTATGTAAGTATCACTTTAATGAGACCTTCTCTGGCCACCATATTTAAAATTATAACTTATGCACAGACTCCTCCTTGTCCTTCTTCCTGCTTTATTTTTTCTTCATAGTATTCCTCAGTATGTAACATTCTGTATATTGACTGGGCACGGCAGCTCACGCCTATAATCCCAGCACTCTGGGAGGCCGAAGTAGAGGATTGCTTCAGTACAGGAGTTTGAGATGAGCCTGAGCAACAGGATCTATTTTTTTTTTTTTAATTTTGTGTATTTTACTTATCTTGTTTATTTCTGTCTTCCCCCACTGGAGTATAAGCTCTCTGTAGACAGGGACACTTTTAGTCCTCTGTTCAATGTTGAATCTTCTGGGCTTGGTACACAATAAGCCCAGTGAATTGAATGACTGCTTTATGTTTCTCTTGCCCATCCATTGGGGTTGTACCTTCAGCAGAGCAGTTCTTCCTGTCTGTTTCCATTTTATTGCTAAAGGGTTCTAACATGAGGTGTCTGGATTTATAAGGAGCCTATGATGAACTGTCATAAACCCCTTGAAATTGTATAAAAATTTGCACATGTGTGTTTTTCTTGGGTAAGGCTCCATGCTTTTCATCCAACTCACAGAGATAGGTGACTTTAAAGGTCAAAATTTGCTGGTAAAATCAAGAGCACTGGACTTAGAACCAAAGTATTTGAATTTGATTCCTGGCTCTGTTTACCTTATGTACATCATTTCCTTGAACTTTTAATTTCTTTGTTTGTAAAATAGGAGTGGCCATACCGCCTTCATTTCCTACTTCAGAAAATCATTATGAGTTTGAAATGAGATATCGAATGTGAAAACTTTACTGAACAAAGCTTAAGAAATATATCTCACATGTGCAGGGCATTTTCAAGGCATTTCATATGCATCACTGCTAACATTCCCCATTTACTTGTCGACAAAATGAGTTTCAAACTGCTTTTTCTACTCAGGCACAGACGTCTTGCTCTGTTGAAGCAAGTCAGTATCCGAGAAAACTGCTGCTCCCTTTGCTGTGATGAGGTAGCAGACACACAACTGAAGCCATGTGGACACAGGTAAGAGGATTTGTTTGGTTTTTTTCCCTCTTTTGTACATTATATTAGGCAAAGTTTCATCCTGTTCTCGAATTGCTTTTAGAGTATTACTAGTTCCTAGCTGTTCATCAAGGCTTATTTTATTCAAAGTGGTCTGAAAGAAGAATTAGAGTTTGCCAAGTAGTTCCTGGCTGTCTTCCAGAAAGTACCTGAAATAGAAGAGGCTGCTTGATAAGGAAGGCCTGTGTTTTTTATTTTGTTTACTCAGTACTCTATTTTTGGTACAATTTGGCTTCACAAAATGTAACAGGTTTAATGCTATTTATGAACCCCTTGGGGCATCTCTTTTAGTTTTAGAACTTCTTCATTTACTTCTTAGGTACAGTCAACCATTGAGAAGGCAGCAGCCTCCATGCCAGCTAACTAAATTTTAGTTGTATGAGATGAGCTCACAGGGCAGCCTGGATCCTATGAACAGAGTGCTAACCATCAGCAAGAGCAGCAAGTAAGATGGTCCCCAAGAGGGCCATCCCAACTAAGTGCAGAAAGGGGAAGAGCAGTCGAACAGTGTGGCAGCCCTGGCCAGTCCACATGTGCTGACTGTATATAAGCAACGCCCATACGGATGTTACAGTCCAGCTGCCTATAATTCATCACATCCCATACACTGCTTTGCTCTAATTTTTGACATAGCTTTAGCCACCTTGTTCCACATGGGTCCAGAACCTGGAGTGATGGACCCAGTTTGTCACCCCCAGGAGTGACTCAGCCTGGGCCCCTGACTCTGACTCTATATGCTTATTATCTTTTGAAATGGCTTACCTAATTAGCTGCTAAGGGAAATGCATGTCATGTATCTCATTTCTCGTTTAGCTATACAGTCTTGCTTCTGAAAGAAAGGCACAGTGATTCCAGCTGTAATTAGTCCTCCCTGTTAATTCTGCTCAGAATTTCTCAGTTTGAGCATATTTGAAGATTTTAGTTATCAGGGCCTCACATAGGTCGGATAGCCTGATGTCCTTTTTGATCTTTGTTTCTATAAGAATGTTAAGATCCCCAACAGCAGGACCTGGTCATAATCATCTTTGAGTTCTCTGGCCCTTCCCTGTGGCTTTGCACACAATAAGGGCGTATTAATGAAGGCTTACTATAAATTTTTTTAAAGTCCAGGTCTCACTCTGTTGCCCAAGCTGGAGTGCAGTGGCATGGTCGTAGTGGCATGGTCATGGCATACAGTGGCATGGTCAAATACCTGGGCTCTAGGGTCCTTCTGCCTCAGCCTCCAGAATAGCTTGGACTTCAGGCGCATGACACCACACCCAGCTAATTTTTAAAATTTTTTGTAGAGATGAGGTTGCCCAGGCTGGTTGAACTCCTCAAGTAATCCTCCCACCTCCGCCTCCCAAAAGTACTAAGCCCCAATAGCTTCACATGTGAATTCTTTCAGGGAACAGGTAGCCCAATTCTATTTAAACTTCTCTGTACCATAAAGAAAATAGGAAAACCACAATATTATTATTATTATTTTTGAGTTGGAGTCTCACTCCATCGCCAGGCTGGAGGGCAATGGCACACTCACGGCCACCCCACCGTCAACCTGCTGGGCCCTGGCAATCCTTCCGCCTCAGCCTTCCAAGTAGCTGGAACTACAAGCATGCACTACCACACCCAGCTAATTTTTTATTTATTGTAGAGACGAGGTCTCTCCAAGTTGCCCAGGTTGGTCTCGAGCCCATGGGCTCAGGCAGTCCTCTCACCTCAGCCTCCCAAAGTGCTGGGATTACCACACTGAGCCACTGAGCCCGGTGTATTATTTTTACAAAGCCTGATTGGTAATCACACCAAAAACTAATAACCCACACACAAAAAGAAAACATCACTTTTTTACTAATAAATATAAAAATCCTAATAAATATTAGCAAATAGGACCTAGCAATGCAACTAAAAGGGGCTTATCTCAGGAATGCAATGATGGTACAATATAGGAAATCTGTTAATGTAATTTATTTAAATAGGCCAAGAGCAAGAGAAGGGCAATTATCACTTTCTTCAAAATGCTGAGAAGGCATTTGTTAAAATTTTAGTATTCATTCCTTGATGAATGGATGAAATACTACAAGACAGAAATGGGTGGAAGGAAGAAAACTGTATAAAAGAAGAATGGATAGATACTTCCTTAACAATATAAAAAACATAGCTATATCTCAACCAAATGCTGGCAGCTTTTAATGCTAACACACAGGGAGCATTCCAAGAGATGATGGGGACAAGGATGCCTGCTGCTGTCACCACTGTGACTTACAAAATATACAAAAACCAGTAGCTTGTCTAGCTATATGTATAAATAGCAGCCAATTAGATCACATAATTGAAGATCCCTTTTACAATGGTTTAATAAAAAAAAGCTATCTAAGACAATATAAATAACAAGAAATACACAGAGCCTATATGAAGAAAACTTTTAAACTACAAAAAAAAGTAATAAGACTTGGATACATGAGTCTGTTATTCTATGGGAAGACCTCTCAATATTATAAAGGTGACAATTTTCCCTAAGGTTTAATTTGACCCATATAAAAAGGGCAAATGTCCCCCTCTGCTGGAACTAAACATTCTTTGTTTTTGTTTTTTTTTGAGTTGGAGTCTCACTCCATCACCCAGACTGGAGTGCAGTGGCCGCTCCCGGCCACCGCAGCCTCGACCTGCTGGGCTCCGGCGATCCTTCTGCCTCAGCCTTCCAAGTAGCTGGAACTATAGGCGTGCGCTACCACGCCCGGCTAATTTTTTGATTTATTGTAGAGATGAGGTCT